>VBSK01000405.1:1800000-2060530 GCA_006112555.1 Tuber indicum
AGGTTTCGGGAGTCTAACGGAGAGTTCAGAGGTTCAATGGATTAGCGTGGAGGTTCAGAGATTGACAGGAGATTTTCCGGACATGAATTTCCTTTGTTATCGCGGGAGTGTATGGAGGAAAAGATAACATTCATGGAGAGATACAGATAGGTGTGGTGATTTATGGAATGGTCAGGTTATATTGTTTATGTTTACTTATACACCTATCTTTATCGTTGGTTTAGAGAGGAGACGAACAAAATTGTTGTTCCTTACCTTACGCTCTTGTCCACTTCCCGCCACAGTTACCACATAGTCCTTTAGTTTTTCTCTCTATCGCTGAGCGGGCCAATCATTGACTTCTCTACCCACTCATAAGAAATTATTGATTGCTATACCCACACATAAGAAAATGTAAGGTTGGAGGAGCGCTTTGGGCTTGCAATCTAATCGAATGTAATGGTAGCTAGCGTGTCAGAGGGAGATGCAGATTGGATTTTGGCCCCAGGGCGGGATTGTATGTATTTATTCTTCGGTAGGGACAACGCGTCTTTGGCACTGATGGTTGACGCAGCGGCGGTCTTGGGCCCGGTGGCTAGAAAGTAAAAGTCTGGCGGTGCATGTAGGATTGCCCATCCAGGAGCATGTAGGTGTTCTACCCCAGCATTTACGGAAAGGATGTCACTGGGTCCGGAGTCTGCCGGGAGGCTACTAGGATGTGTTTTTTGGCCGCGATGATTTACGTAGTTGAGAACTTTTATAGCCTATTCCACATGCGAGGCGTTGCGGTTTTGCTCTAGCGGGATGGACTGCACAAGGCGTAAGGGAATGCTGTGGATAGGGCGGCCACGACTCGGGATGACCTGTAGACGTTGAAAATTGAATTGTGTGCATCTTCTAACTGAGAGCCGAACCTTTCTACTGTATTGCAGTTACTGCTTATGGATGATCTCTCCAGCGCAATGAATCTATAGACGAAGCCGGAAGAGGTGACTATGTCAAACGTCACCAATGAGTGCTATCATACTTCCCCATCCCAACCACCACCACCCCCCCCCACCGCTACAGCGTCGGATTGGTGAAGCTATAGCTCCTAGTGCGCAGCACTCCCTTCACTACCCCCGGCGTTGGGTGACCCACCCACTAGATGTTGAGGGAAACTTTCGACAAAATTGAGCAAGACCTAATCGCCTGTGCAGGGATCGGCAACTACCCCTCTCCACAAAGCTATCATAGGAGCTCTGGACTTAGGTTTCACTGTGATGGCAGCAAATCCAAACCGTGCCCATTTTGCGGGGGTTTCAATCTAGTCTATGTGTTGCACCAAGGTCGGAACGCTGGAGTCTTGCTGAGTACGGTACACTGCGCTCCCAGTAAGATTGATAACCCGGACATCAGGGGCCTATGCGGTTGGGAACGAACGGGGGGTGCGTTTGACATAGAAGCTCACAACCTCTTAGAAAGCCTTAGATACTTGAGAAGTCAGTTTTTGAGTGGTTGAGAAACTGCCCACCGATCTATCATAGATTTTGGCATATTCACTTGCTTCGTTGATAATTCGGGTTTACTAGCGTTTTGGTGGTTTCCGGGCTATTGGTCTCACCAGGGGTAAAATCTCATGAGATAATCAGCAAGGCAATGCTCGGTCACTGCAAGAGTCGGTTACTGTGAGTGGCCAACTTCACATTGTTGGCACGACCGCAACAAGGTACTAAAGTGACAGCACACTCGCACATGTTCAATTAATTTATCCAGGTAAAATAGCTAGACTAAAGTTTTAAGTCAGAAATGCTAAGCTTTTAAAGCCATGCCTAATGTGATGATGGAGAAAGGCAAGGGTTACACAACGACACGAACTTCCTATCGTGAAGTAATTTACATCCCTCTCAAACATATCCCAAGAATTCCAACTTTATTTCTGGGTGGTGGCGCCTTCGCTACTCTCTTGTCCCAAAGAGCCCTCGCAAATCAATCAAGCCATTGATCAACCTGGTCGTTTTGTGCGAGAATTTACTGAAGTATCATACAAAACCTGGTGTGGATTGAAAACCGCTCAGAGTTGAGCCACAGAGCCCTCGCACATTGGGAAAGGGGTTATTGGTTGTCCCGGTGATAAGGACAGTTCAAGTTAAACTATAATACGACTGTCACAGCAAAACCCCCCGGATGCCGTAAAAACTGGAACAATTTGGCCTTATTCTAGGACGTCTGAATTTCCTCTCCTGGTAAAGTCGGGAATACAAGGGTTAGGCAATAAAAAGTGGTGTGGAGCTGGAGGTCGATGTCGACCCCTGTCAAAAATTAGTGGTCCTGTACGCTTACAGCACTATGACTCGACCAGAAATGCTACCCTTCCATTACTCAACAACAGCCTGGAAAGCAGTATTAGAGTTTTTATACCTCATCCATCAATTATATTTCTCAGAAGTTGACTAAGACAGAGGAAACAGACCCTTCTTAGGGTCAAGTTTCTTGGGTTTACCGATGCTACTAAAATTTCGGTTATGCACCGCAGCAACCCCTATCGCTTGGCCCTTGTGTTTCCCTTTATTCGTTTGCATCAGCAGGGGGCTGAAAGGCAGATTTTTTCGATGCGCTTTTCTCCCATGCCGTACTTGAACGGGGGAAGCTCTAAGCCTTTTTTTGTGAGGTCCAATTACTCCAGCCCTCCATTTTGTGATACTCGGCGCAGTAAAGGCGGCGGGGTGATAGTGACACTTTGCGACTAGAGGTATTTCTATTGTTTTATGCTCCCTACGGGCATTAAGTGTCCGGGTTGGAGGTTTTTTTGGAGTGCTACAGCGGGCCAAACGGGGAAACAGATTTAGGGACGAGAGAAGAACATTATAAGTATGGATCGACCCATCTCTCCGAATTCATGAATAAGTTCCGACTACCGTACCCCGCGAACATCGGTTAGAACCTACCGGGTTGCCACCATTGGCCAATTCAATTACGATACTCTTACGCTGTGTGGTTTGTTCACGGATATGATTGAAAATCCACCTGCATAGTTTTCACCATCGCCATAAATTTTCGGTGGGAAGTAGAGAGTGTATGCAGAGTCCGAGAGCCTCAGTGCAATACCGGTATGCCTTCTACTCGAGTACCGGTACAGGTAATTCATCTCCCCTTCCCTCCCAGGAAAAATAAATTATCGTGCCGGGGGCCAAGCATCACATGCTACTGCGCACGGCCCTAGCTGAAGCCCGCTCCAAGGTCGGGAGATATCCGCGGGATAGGGATAGAGCGGCATTTCGTGAAATTGGCGCGGCTAAAGGATAAATAAGTTAGATCGAGTCTTGATACCAGGAAACGACGTCTGACCGGCAATTCCTATACTCGAGTATCTTGTGACGGAGGAGTATATTAGTGAATGACTGACTTGCGCAGCGATAGGGAGAAACTAAAGGACTATGTGGGGGCTGTGGTAGGACATTCACAAAAAGCGTATGGTAAGGAAAAAACAACTTCGCTCTCTCTCTCTAAACTAACGGTAAAGACAGATGTATAAGTAAAACATAAACAACGTATCCTCATCATTCCATGAATCACCACACCTATCCGTATCTCTCTAAGCCTGCTACCCTTTCCTCTATACACTCCCATGATAGCAAAGGAAAGACATGTCCGGAGAATCTCCTGTCAATCTCTCAACCTCCACACCAATCCATTGAACTTCTGAACTCTCCGCCAGACCCCCGAAACCTCCGCAATCTATCTCAATCGGCTAACATCGATCTAGAAGCTTCAATAGAGTACACAGCAGGTGGAGAGAAGTGATCACTGCCCCGGAAATCCAAATCTGAGGCGAAGTGTGATACAAGACTAAATATCCAGTAAATTATTTTGCTTTGGGACGGGATAAATTACGCGAGCATAAAGCCCAACCTTCATGTACCAGTACAAGTATGGTCTTAGCTGTCGATCACCCGCATGGTATCATATATGATCTCAGGCGGCAAAACCCAATGTGCTCTGGTGTCTCTTTTCCTGCGAAGACTCAGCTTACAAGCAGCCCCCCGAACATGATGTGAGGGTTACCTCTTTGAATGGGGTTTAGCTGTTGTAATCACTTTCTTTTTCTGGCCAATAATGCAATTCCTACCTCTAGCATCCTTACTCACATCCCCAGGTGCATAGCGGGGGTCCCAGGTTTGTAAGACGATGCACTGTGCTTTTTTCTCACCAGGGTCGCTGTAAGTTGTATCGCAAAAACACAGATAAAAGATAAACATTTTAGAATGTTGCAGAGTGCCATAATATTATGGTAGCTGCCTCTCGTAGAAAGGGGAGGTGTGTGTTGCTTTTGTTTTGCCTGAGCTGGGGGGCTGAGTGGGTAGTGTTATCCTCTCCTACGGCTGAGAGGACGAATTCCGGCGTCCAAGCACATTTAGCATCTCTTTGGCTACTTATGATACTAATATGACCGCTTATTGTTCACCCTCTAGGCTTACATCCTTCCTTCATTCCTCCTCACCACATTATACTTGATATTTTTTTTCCCCCTGTCTACTCACTGCCTTGGCGAGTTGAGAGGACAACTTGCACATCTAAATTCGAAGATCCCAAAACATCTCCCGGTGGACGAACTCTTGTGGGAGGATGGCCCAAAGGTATAGCGCGACGTAGTTTTTCTAGATGGGTCGAGGAAGGCTAACGGGGTATTAATCCAGGGTAGCAGCCAGCGGGTGGTGGCGGCGGGGAGAGTGGTCGGGAGACTGGTCGAATAATATCGGCAGCTTCAACACTCGTGGTCACTACAACGTTATGAGCAGCTACAATACAATTGTCACAAATAACTATAGTACATTTACGCATGTCCCTAGTATGCAGCCCTTAATTGTCTCTCTTGTTTTCAACTTATAGCTAAGAATCTTTTTAGAAACCTTGGAGGAGCTAGTAGCGGACAATCGCTGGGGGGTATCGCCACCGGAAATTGACCTGGACTATCTCCGCGACCCGTATAATCTGCCCCAGGATGGTACTGGAGAATGGATTTTCGAAGATAATGGGTATAAGGAATGGCAGAGTAGCGATCGATCCGAGCTTCTCTGGCTTCGCGGTGGCCCTGGAACGGGAAAGACGATGTTAGCCAAGCTTGTTGCGGCCAAACTCCTCAAAGCACTCGGCGGCCCTCCGGAAGTGGTTAATCTTGTGTGCCATTTCGCCACTCCCGAACTTCCCACAGGCGGGCTTCCTGCTGATAAGGCCGAGTCACCACGAAGCAGGCTTGCCAAAGCGCCATGGGACTTACTGTATGGCATTCTGCGACAGAACGGGGATCTTTTCGGTGGCTTCGAGGCTGAACTTGGACGCCAAAAGGAGAGACTTTTCACCAACCCGGAGTCCTTGTGGAAGATTCTAAGAAAAGCGATCCAGGATTGCCCTACAGACAATGTATACGTTGTCATCGACGGCGCAGACGTGTTCAAGAACTTGCGTGAAGATTTGATGGGAAGTATTCTAAGGCTTAAGGATATCCTGAAAAAGAAGGTCAAAATATTTCTCTCCAGTCGCGACGTACCATACATCTCGAATAGCCTTTCTGAACCCAAAACGATCGACCTTGATACGAACAGTTTTGTAAAAGGCGATGTCAAAATATTTATCGAGCGCAGAGTGAATAATTTCGGGGAGTGGGATGTTGGTCAGAAAAACAGAGCCATCGAGACCCTCAGGGCGAAGTCGGAAGGAATCTTCCTCTGGGCAACTTTGGCAATTGAAAATTTGAAACGCCATAGTACAGGCCCCGACTACGAAGCGTTTCTCAAGGAGTTCCCATCCAAACTTAAAGAGGTATACCGAAATATGTTATGTGATGTCCGCAATAGGGAAGGATCGGAGAAAGTTCTGAAGATGATCTGGAATGTAGCACTCTCTTTACGCCCGCTCAAATCTGGTGAATTCGGATATATCTTAGAATGTATGAAAAAACAGGAAGAAACCGGACAACGGCCCTCTAGTAAGGGGAAAAACGCCGAAATTCGATCCAGAGAAGTGGGGGAAATGAAGCAATATGCCCGATCCTCTCTGGGATTTCTCCGGGCTAGCGAAACAACTATATCCATTGTCCATCACACCGCGGTAGAATACCTTTTCGACGAAACCCAGCAGGATGACAAACGGGTACCCCCTAAAAGTGAGCTCGACTTCGAAGTTTCCTGGAAGTGCTTTCGGTACCTTCATGACGCCTTCGAAGACCCTGAGGAATCTCCGAAAGGAAATTACATAGGGCGTAAGGATATATCCTGGGAGCCGAGCCCTGAGAGAGACCGCCTGGAGGAGCCAGCAGAGCCAGCATGGAAAGTGGCACGGAGAAACCCAGAGGGAGCCGTAGCCGAGAGGCCATATCTCAGATATGCGGCAGAATCTTGGTTCCTTCACGCCCGTCGCAGCATCGCGATTGCAGATGACAACTTGTGGGCAAGCTCTACTCATAACTGGTTAGAGCATCAGTTCTTCACCAGCGACGCCCTACGAAAACCATGGATTGAGCTCTGCGGAGATCCAAAAATGGAGGTTTTGGAAGGGGATCAGACACCACTGCATGTTGCAGTTTGTCTGGGGCTTAGGCCACTAGTAGAAAAAGCCCTTGTAGGTTACGGGGCTCCGGAAATGGACATAAGCAGAAAACAGTCAGCCCTACACCTAGCAGCCAGGTTTATTTCTGGGACATACGAGATCTTGATTGCTAAGGGCGGCCGATACCTCCTCACGGCGAATGGTCAATACGGAAACACACCGCTCCACGAAGCGGCCATTTCCGGCCACAAGTCCATGCTGGTGAGCCTGGTCGAAAAATTAACCACATACTACCAGGCACACAGTAGCGAAATCAACAAGCAGAACTCCTTCGGCGATACCCCTCTTCACCTAGCTTTTCAATTTGATCACCAGGATATCGCTAAGTTTCTCGTCCAGAACAACGCGGATCCAAACATCAGGAACGATATGGGAATGACAGCGCTGGAATTAGGTAAAAAGCTCGGGAGAAAACACATCAAGGAGATTCGGAAGCATAGGGAGGATCCGGTGGGGGATGAAGCAGGGGACGCTGTGTAGGGCGCTTCGGGGGGGGGGGCTGTGGGGGGGGGCTGTAGGGGATTCTGGGAATGAGGCTGGGATGGAGCCAGAGGGGGAGACAGGGGAAGGGAAGGCGGAGGGGAGGGGAGGGGTGGCCGGGGAAGGGCCTCCACAGGGGGACAAGGGGGAAGTACTGTCTGGGAGACAGAAGGGGGTGTGGCAGAGACTCAAAGGGGTATTGCGGAGACTGTTGGAAATCATGGATGCTGCTCGGCATGCTCAAGGCTTTATTCTCTTGCCCGCCGGCATATCCGGCCGTCTACACCACTACCCGTCTGCCGGCACTACTACTCGTCCGACCACCCGCCATTGGTTCTCCCGTCGCCCGGTTGTTCGCCCGTTCCCATATTCAATCTGCATTCCCGGTGCCGGCCGTTTGTCCGTCCCCGCGTGTTCGTTCACCTCCAACCACTTGCTTTGTTGTGGCGGACGTTCTTGCTATGCGCTTTGGAAAAGCGCTTCCGGCGGAGAAAGATAGGAACTTCAAGGGAGTTCTAGACTGTCGGGAGTCTTTGTTCCTGTATTTCTTTTGTTAGTACGGGAGTGCGGAAGGCAAGTGGAGCGCAGAAGGCAATTAGAGCGCGGGAGGCATATTGGAGAGTCTTTGGGAGTCGATTGTTTGTTCTCTCTTTTGTTAGCATCAGGAGCGCACAGAGGAGATGGGGGATAGGTGTGGGAGATGTTAGAGATATTGGTGTGAAAGTGATCGTAGGAAGGATAAGATTGGTGATCATTGTCGTTTATTTATACTCATGTCTTTTCCTGTTACTTTAAAGTAGAAGAGTGTGGATCAGCAGAGTCGTGGAGAGAGAGATATAGTTGTCGAATAAGATCAAGTTTCGGAGCGATTTGGTGACCTTCCCCATCTTCAGTTGTGCAGAGCGTTTGTTTTTTTAACTTTTCGCTTGTATTATCTACATCACACGAATGACAAGACTAACAGGTGTTCTGTGTACATACTAAGGTATCTGCCCAACACTAAACAAAACTGCATAAGAAATTAAAAACATCCTCTGAAAATAAACCACCTCACAAATTCCTGAACCCTCTGAACCTGTGTTTGTCAGTCCAATCATCCAACCTCAGCTCCCTAACCTAACTTCCCGCCAGACTTCACGACCACCTTACCCTGCCTCACCTCCACTCTTGCCAAGCCATCTACCAATTCCTCCATCCTCTCCACCTAACACAGCCACTTTGAAAATGCCTCCACCTTCGCTTTCCAACCCTCCAAGTACTTTCTCCAACTAGGTATCCTCTGCCTCAGTGGCACAACCACAAACCACCTAACCAAGCAACACCTTCCACTGACCCACGAGCCAGTGCGAAACTGGTACCCCACCAACTCCTCATTCTCTACTACTGTCACCGCTGTAGAAGACTGGCTCCCACGATAGTGCCTCCTCATCAACGAATGTTTACCCACCAACCACCTTGATGCCCCCACTACGACCAAACCTGTTGCCTCTAATACGGAATCCACCCTACCAATCACACCCTCCTACAACACACCACTCAGCTTTACTCCCACCGATACTCCTTTACCCCTCACTTTCTAAGGGTCAGAGCCATCTCGCTCCATCTTCCTCATCTTACCCTCAACCTCTTAGCCGGAATCCAGTTGTCATGGCAGTAAGGCACTCAGTGGGACCCCTTCTTCAACCACTGATGGTGACCTTTGTAACTTGTTTGCTGGATGCTAATCACGTATTGAGAGGTGTACGATAGTTGACAGGTAGGCTGCTCTTCCAGAGAGGAGGCAAGAGCTGTACGAACTAAAGGAGGCTTTGGAGGTGTACTGGAGAAACTAAAGGGAAACAGTTCAACCAAGTATATTGAAATACTGTCTGTCGAAGTCTGTTCTATCTATTGTAGAATAGGACAGTCTTTAAATACACAAATTCGTTCATGTCTAGCATGAGAAAAACTTAATCAAAGGTATCAAGTAATACACTTTAGTAAAACAACTAAGTATCAAATCGATACTTCAAACAAGTCAAGTATCAGAGCGATACTTAAATCAAAACGTAAAATGAACTAAGTATCAGAACGATACTTCAAACAAACTAAGTATCAGAGTAATACTGTAACGTTCCTAGCTCGTGGTTAACTAATAGTGACGGGTAATGATACTTCTCTCCATAGTTATTATCTTATCAGATATAACAGTTGTTAGATCGGTTGATCTACGTTATTACCGTTCGTCGTATAATGCCCGTTAAATTCTAATCAAGATAACTTCCCCTCATATAGGCTCGTAAGAAATGTGTCGGATGTGCAAATGTGATAAAGAGCGTAAATGTGTTTTATTCGTAAAGTAATAAGGAAGGAAATTACTTAGAACATTCAATCTAATTTATTTATACCAGTACCGCCGACTCCGGTATACAACCAGTCTCCCCTACACCCCAAAAAATCACAAACTAAAATACACTACCATGGACGCTATCCCGTCTCGCAACCACTCCATCCAAACATAAATCCAAAAATCACTACCTAAGGGGCTCACGGGCGCTCATGTCGGCTAGTGACATCCCGGATTAACGCGTCTTCCTCCTTTCCGCAACCTAGCCACCAACAATATACCAACACAGCTATCCTGCCTCCAACACAATTTCATCAACATACTCAACAAAGGAAACATACAGTCTGTCCCAATATCCGCGTTTCTTCTGGTAGTGTTCCCCTATCCTATTAATCCTCCCAGCAATCCGCCGTTGGTTGCCAAAGGGGCACTGTTCTTGTTCGACATACCCAAACACTCCGGCCCACTTAAGCACGACCGCCGTCCGCAAGCAGAGTGCGAGATCGTCTCAACCGTGCCAGTGTTGTCGCCAAAAATGGTCGAGGCTCGCTGAGAGGCAACCAGGATTGTTATCGAAGGGAGTAGAGAAAGAGGGCCACATGGAGGTGCCTTGGTAGGTAACTGCCATATCACAATTCGGGCATCACGTAGTGACCGTGTTCGGAAGAAAGAACCACCAAGTTGGAAGATGCTTGCTCGGAAGCACACACTCCCCCCCAGGATGTTTCTTCTCGCACCGCAGACATGTATCGGGCGTCCCTATGCACACTCTCCTCCCATCCCTCTCCACTGTCAGTGTTCCGTCAAACGGGGTACCTGCGACTACCAACTCCACGTCCACCTCCTTAATATGATGGGGGATCCCCAGTCCCAGCCACCGATGTTCCAACCACCAGTCCTTCCTTCCCGTAATCGCCGAGTCCTTAAACAAGTCCTCCATCACCGGCCATCTCTAACTATACCACGGGCATGAAGTCCAGTGGTGCCTCTCTTCACACCTTTCACACTTGTCTTGTCCGATCAGGCTAGTACCACTGCAAATCCTAGTCAACACATAGGAGTCCATCCTAGTCAGCCCGCGAAGGTGTCTGGAGGCCCTAGGCCCACGAGCATAGTACCGGTGTCCTTCATTAGTGTGCCAGGTCTCCCACTCCTCCTTACTCAATTTACGGGCTAACGCCGGGTGCCCTATACCAAAGCTGACCCCTTCCCACTGGAATGGTTGCAGTGGCAGGCGGGTACTTTCCTTGGCCTTCCTGTCGACCAGCACATTACCTTGTATGCCCATGTGTCCAGGAACCCAACTAAGGGATGGACGTACAGCCTCCAATAAAGGAGCCATGACATCCCACATTTCAGCCGAGTCACCCTCCGGTAGGATGTTCTCAATCAGGAGCAGGGCCGGGACGCAATCCAAAAACAGATACACCTCTCGTCCCACAGCCGCATCCCTAACCTCCCACAAGGCGCGAACCACGGCAAATAGCACGCACTCGACAATGCTCCAGGATGGAGGTACAGAACACCCTCCTATCCTCACCGAGGAGCCCCTTTCGAGCACTGCCCAGGCGACACCAGCACCCTCGGCCATCTTGGATCCATCAGTGTAAACCAACAGACCTGATCCCTTACTGAGCTCTGTGGCTTCCCTGGCGTGTCTCAGGGCTATGGCTTCCTTCCCTTTCCCGATTGTAACTGTGGAGTGGTAAGAAAGTACCTTGTCCGAATACTGTCGGTGGGCCACAATTCCTTCCTCCTTCCAGTCTAGCCGAATCTGTCTGAACCAAAGATGATCCTCACAGTACCGATAATTGATGAACCAGCTATAACACCTCCGCTGCAGGTACCTGCACTGAATGGTAACAGGCATAACCCCATATTCCGCCAGCAAAATGTTGTTGACTAGCTTCATCGGAGTCTGAAATACTGAGCGAAGGCAGTCGTTGACTTGGAGCTGAATCTGCTTCACATACGACGGGTAGTCGGTTACAAACTCAAGTCCGTAGTAGACGGTCGGAAGGTAGGCTGCTTGCACTAAACGTTAATTCTCCCACGCTCCCAATCACCTAACACCCCCAAACCTCCACCCCAATGCTGCAATCCTCCTCCCCATACCCAACCCCTTGTCCAACCAATACTGTACATGGAAAGAAAAATTAAAAAATTCATTAAACCTATACCCAAGAACCCGCAGGTCCTCTGATGGCAACACCATTTCTCCTAACAATTCCATACCTTCCCATGCCCTATCACCAAACCCAATCCACTACGTCCTTAATGCACTGAATTCCGTTCCCTGATCACGTGCTATGCGATCACAGTCCCGTAACAATTTTCCAGCGTGGTACTGGGCAGCGTCAAGGAAGTCAGCCGCAACCATGATGACCCCATCATCAACATATGAGGCCACCAAGTGCCGAACACAGGGGCAGTATCGCATTCGTGGCGTGAAGATGTCCGCAACATACGGGCCGAACAAAAAGCGGGAGAGTGGCGACCCCTGAGGAACCCCCTTGCTGACATGGTAGACACGAGAAACACACCCATTGAACCGGAAGCGAATAGACCGACAACCCATACATCTCCTCACTCACTGACATAGGTTGGAGGGGCAACCCCGTACTACCAAGAAGTTCGACAGGACGTTGACATCAATGTTATCAAACCCTCCTTCAACGTCCATCGATAGGATCAGACGCTTGTATCTCTCGTTGTGGCGGAGAAATTCCTCAACAACAGCCATGGCATCATGGACACCCTGTCTCCTACCTGAGCCGAACTGCATCTCACCAAGGTCTAGACAAGCGGCCAGCTGGAGCAGCACTACTCTCTCTGCCACCTTAGCTGTGGTCGGGAGTAGGTGTATCATGCGCCATGATTTGACGATATCATAACGCGGCTTGCCGGCCTTGGGTATGAGCATTACCTCAGTTGTATGCCAATCCGGAACGTCATGCCGTAGTCCGTAGTCAACGAGGCGTTGCAGCGTTGTGGCATCCCTTCTTTTCCAAAACCATAGGAAAGGATAACCAATGTCGTCTTCTCCGGGACCCACGTTTGTAGGAGACCATGCCCGTGCCATTTCCATTTCCTGGGCACTATCCACGTCGACGGCATTCTCAACCCACGGGGCAGAGTCGCCAGGATCGAGCTGTTGTGCAATCAGGTTACTGATGTTGGCGTGCATAACAGCCAACGAGCCGTCCGATCGCACCATCAAAGGCAACGTACGCTTGGCTTCCAAATGCCGTGCCAACCTAAAGATGTCCGAGTCCTTGCTCTCCACCAACGTGGTTCTTATGTGGTCGAACTGAGCTCTCAGCAGACAGGCCCGGTAAACACACCATGCCAGCCTAAAGTCCTCCATCAGCTCCGGCATGTGTTTGGAGTATCACTTCAGCTGGGCCACATCCAACCTCATCCTCTCTAACTCAGGCGACCACCACTCGCACCGGCTTCTGCCAACGGAAGCTCCTGGGGGTGTGTCCACCACACTTCTCACTCCTGCCCACAACTGCTCATCATCTACCACTTTCAGGGCGTCTAGCCCTTTCCCAACCTTTCCCTTTACAGCTTTCTTCCACGCAGGCCTCCTTCTCATGAGATTGTCAGGAAGATCTACATGGAGCTGAATAGTCTGAGCAGTATGCTCACAGCCAACCACATCGAGGTATCTGTGCTGTAGGTACGGTCGGCGGTAGCGGCAGAGGTCGGTCGTTGATATGTCGTGGAATGTCAGTCGGTCAGGGGGTGACACGTTCAGCAGCCGTGGTGCTATTCATTCCTGTAACCATCGTCCACTGTGTTCCTGCCTAGCCACCTCTGCCCGTTGGTCCCAATCTCGATGTCTGGCATTAAAGTCACCAAACGCGATATCTGGCTCCCCGACGTCCCTCAGCCCCAACTGATATTCGGCCTTGATGTTTGTAGGTGGGATGTAGACGCCTGCAAGCACCCTCTTCTCACCCTTCTCCCAAAACCCAACCCGGGCACAAGCGTCCCCATGCCCAACAACATCAAACAACCCGTACAAATGCGAGCGTACAAACACCTCCACCCCTGATCCAACAACAAAAGAAAACAAATCCCAGCTATCCACTTTTACCAGTACATGCTGTCACTCCGAATCAACTGGAGGTTCTAAAACAAAAAACAAATCAACAAAGGAAAACAAATCAAACGCCAGCGCCCGATTCCTGCCACTCTTCCCCACATTCAATGCTATCGCCGTGATACGCATCAAAAGGGACCTTGACAGATCCGCTCAAGCCACAGGGGCCGAAGTTACTAGCAAAACCCTCAGAGACCCAGCCTAACCACATGGTGTCGCCCTTCTCGGAAACGGGGTTTTTCTTCCAGATACCACGCTTGGAGGAAGGGGATGGGGGGGAGTTGTGCAGGCTCTTTTCCCTTAGCCCTGGCAGACTTCTTCCGCGGGACAGCCACCTGTTCCTCGTAGCTACTCACCTCCAGCATTCTAGGAGTCGGGGACCATCCCCTGCTCCTACGGCGTGGCCGTCTTTTTCCCTCAGGCCTCTCATCTGCAACGTCAGACTGGCCAGACGAGGTGGTCACAGTAGTAGTACCGGTCGTTGTCGCAGGTGGAGAGGATACGGGAGTCCTAGAATCAGCTTTTAAAGCAGGACACCTTTCATACCCGGCAAAGTGGTCGGTCCTATTGCACAACCAACACCTCCTACCAGTAAGTCTACACACCTCCCCCACACCCCCAGGGCACCCCTCGGCCTTGCACATGTGCTCCCAGGACAAATGCTCCCCATAACAAAACCGACCCTGGGAAGGGAGGGCCCAGGTGGCCTGTTAGTGGCCTACCTGCAAATACTTACCGCAAACCTTCGCTGTACGGTGCTCATTAAACACCCTAACATCCCGGGTGCCTTCCTGTAACGTGTTCGCTAGGTGCTAATCATGTTTCAATAGGTGTACGATAGTTGACAGGTGGCCTGCTCTTCCAGACAGGAGGCGAGAGGTGTGTGAACTAAAGGAGGATTTGGAGGTGTACTGGAGAAACTAAAGAGTAACCGTTCAACCAAGTATATTGAAATACTGTCTGTCGAAGTCTGTCCTTTCCATCGTGGAATAGGACGGTCTTTAAATACACAAATCTGTTCATGTCCTGTATGAACGAAACCAAACAAAGGTATCAAGCGATACACTTTGGTAAAACGACATAAGTATCTAATCGATACTTACAATGAAACCTAAAACAAACCAAGTATCAAATTGATACTTCAAACAAACTAAGTATCAAAGCGATACTTAAATCAAAACATAAAACAAACTAAGTATCAAATCGATACTTCAAACAACACAAGTATCAAATCGATACTTAATAACAAAACATAAAACGAGGGAAGTATCAAGACGATACTTCACACAATACAAGTATCAAAGTGATACTTAAAACAAAACATAAAACAAAATCCTTAACCGAGTACCTGTACCGGTTACATTCCCCAAAATAAAACAACTGTTGTAGTCCTGACATTGCGTTCATCCTCAATAATGGACCCTCTGGTTGGTTCGATGGGTTCTTCTTCTTCTTCGTCAAAGGTTTCATAAACCTGGCGGTGGTGTTCAGGAATAGTGGAAGGTATAACTGATATGATAGTTTCGTTATTGAAAACTCGGAGGGGGCCACCATAAAGGGGACGTGAGTCTATCGGGGGTGTGGAAGAGGGAGGTGCAAAGGATGGTGTATGTAGGAAGGCTGCCTCTTCCTCAAGTTGTCCTGCTCTTTCGAGTTGTTTTAAGTCTTGGTGTCTTCTTGGGGCTGGATTACCCACAGGGGTAGATGATCGGATCACTGAGGGTTGCCATGGTCCTGTAGGTCTGTTGGCGAACTTAATCTCAGTTTGGAGAAAGGGACATGTATCTTCGTAACAGTGGGACCAGTGAAGCGTGCTATGTTGCAGGTCTTGAGGCGGCGTACTTCGGAGGTTGCAATCATCTTTCCATTCGTTGACAAGGTGTTGGCCTCGCTCTGTTCCTGCCCCGGCGTACATAGTATTGGAGAAAGGAGGGGATGGAGAGGTTGGGTTGATAGAAGCCATGACTGGTTCTTCCTCGTAGGTAGTACTGTGGGAGCTGTCGTCACTTGGTCTAGTGTGGTCATGGACGGGAGGAGGGTTCTCAAGTAATTGGTTCTCATAGATGCGGGAAAGGGCGTCAGCTAAATAGTTGGTTCTTCCAGGAGTGTAGACTATTTTGGCATCATATTTGCTGATTTCTCCTATCCATCGGGTATTCTTCGTCCAGGAACCTTTTCAGTCTTAAGGTTTGTAAGGGGTTGATGGTCAGTAACAATAGTGAAGGTAGTTCCTATTAGGAGGTGGTTGAAGGCGGCAAGGGTATTGATCACTGCAAGTGCTTCCTTGTCTGTGGTTCCATAGTTCATTTGCGAATTAGTGACCTTCCTGCCATGTAATGCTGCCGGTCTCGCTTGCTCATGGGTGGGTCCTTGTCCAACCCAAGCTCCAACACCAACATCAGAGGCATCGGTTATCAACTATATAGGTTCCTCCTTGTACAGGTGAATAGGCCATATAACATTTGCCTCTTTGATTAACTCCTTAATGTTATTAAAGGCTCGATCATAGGTAGGGGTCCAAACGAATTTAGCATTGCTGGTGAGGTCCGTGAGTAGTGCAGTGACAATGGCGTGGTGTGGGAGGAATTGGGAGATGTAATTGACAAGTCCAAGGAACCGCATAAGTTCCTTTTGATTCTGAGGTGTAGTCCATTCCGTCAGGCAGGATATCTTTCCAGGAGATGGATGTATCCCCTGATCAATAATTACATGTCCAAGTATCTCTAGGCTATCGGCAAATAGGGTGGATTTGTTTCAGCTGGCATAGAATTTATTTTCTCTTAGCTTGTCACAAACTAGGCTGATATGGTGCTTGTGTTCTTCTTCAGTATTGGAGAAGATGAGGATATTGTCAATAAAGATCCATATAAAGTGATGGAGGTACTCGCTAAGCATATTTTCCATAATTTGCATGAAGGTGGCGGGCACATTCATGTCTCCTTGCAGCATGACTCGGCTAATGAAACTTCCGAAGGGTGTCTTGAAACTGTTAATTCGGTCGCTTTCCGGGTCTAACCGGGTTTGGAAGTAGGCATCGCTTAAATCTATCTTGCTTTGGAATCTAGCCCGTCGGACTGTATTCAGGATCTGAGTTTGATTGGGGATCGCAGAACTGTCCATAACTGTATTGTCATTCCGTAGTTTGAGATCGAGACGTGGGCGGATTCGCTTTCCGTCTGCCTTAAGTTGGACAAACATTCGTGTGACACCTGGTGCTTCGGATCGGTAGATGACTCCTCGCCTAAGGTTCTCATTTACCCAGGTATTGAGTTGGTCTTTGTATGCTTCCGGAATGGTGTATGTCAGTTGATTCTTGAGATTAGTGGGGTCTCTCAGACGGATATGGTGGTTTATTTCCCTAATAGTAGGTAGTTCTTCTGTGATTTGTTTCGGGAAGACATCGGAATACTCAGCTAATAGGCTTAGTACTGTAGTCTCACAAACAGCGGCTTGAAGTTCTCCACTTGTTGGTTTGCAAACAACCCTGACCTTGTGGTTTGGGAACTCGACAACTGAGTCTCCACACTTGATGGTAGCATTATGGCGCTTGAGGAAGGGCATCCCAATGAGGGCATCGTATTTTGCTAAGATCCCAACAAGCATTGTCTGAGGAGGTAGTGAGACTGATCCTAGCTGGACGGTAGCTTTGCATGTCTTATGGCTAGTAGAGCGAGATCCTTTACCTGCCATATTGACGGCTAATGGTTTTCCGAGAGCTTAAGTAGGTAGTCCATAGGCGGAGACAAAGGTATTACTGATTATGTCTCTACTAATGGCACGGGTATCGAAAAGGACCCGTGCCTATCTCCCATTGATTAAGATTGTCCCTTCCAATGCTGGATGAGATTTCGCTATCACCGCTGGACAGGTGCTGTTGCATTCTATTTCGATATAGCCGATGTGAATCTCCTCAAACTCACTGGATTGCTCGCCATCATCACTGAGTTCAATGTGGCTTGTTGACGCTTCTTGCTTGACCTTAATTGCCTTTCCTTTTCAGTTCTTGGTAGGGCAATTTCTTGCAATATGTGCGGTTTTGCAGCATTCAAAGCATTCACCCTTCTGCCTTCTCGCTTCTTTGGTAGACTTGCTTTTCTTCTTGAATGATTGTGGGGTTTCTTCTTCTGAGTTATTGGAGGTGCTTTGCCTGGGCTGTCTATTGCTACTAGAGGTTGATTGACTCTTATAGGCTTTCATTTCATGGAGGATGGCATCCTTTCACTCTGCTCTTGTGATTATGGTTGTCATATCATCTCCTTCATCCTCTAGGTGTTCCACTTCTCGCCGGAGTAAGGGATGCATGGTATCATAGAATCGTCACTTGAGAATGTAGCCTGATATGCTTCCCTTCTTCATCCGGCTCTGATACATCTCTAGATCTGTCGCAACATGTGTGATTCTCTTAACTTGCGTCCTATCAACCTGGTGGATCTCATTGAATCGTTTGTATAAGAGGTCATTTGTGATAGATGATTGAAATCGTTCTTCGAGGTAGTCAAGTATTGTCGTTCCCTTAAGCTTTGGGTTTCCGCCATATTCCGAGTAGCATTGGTGATATGCGTCGACAGCCTTTCCTTCACAGAATGACCCAATCCATAAACTAGTTGAAGGTTTCTCCACATCAACTTTGTTTATGAGGATGTAGTGCGTTACTTCAGTGGCCCATCGATCAAAGGCTTCAGGCTTGAGGTCTTTTCCTTCTCCTGTGAATTTTGGTGGGAGGTGGGTCTTGATTTTCGGTAAATCAGGAAAGTCTTCTTCTGGAGTCTCTCCTGGCCGTGACGTAGAAGGTCCTCCTGCAGTGTGTCACAAACCGGATTGTGACAAGGCAGATTGATAAGGCAGGATAAGGATTTCACATGACTCGCAGTCGCGAGTCATAAATGTTATTTGTTATGTGATAACTCACAGTTGTGAGGCACATGATGTTATGACTTTCGTGCGTGACTCATACTTATGAGTCACAAGTTTCACGCATGTGACGCACTTGGCGCACATGACTGGGTACCAAGTTTATGATTGGTTTAGGCATGTTGCACAGTTGACTCGTATGAGTCAACTAAGGATTTCACGTGACTCACAAGTATGAGTCATAGGATATGGTGACGCGAAGGCATGAGTCACACAGTGTTAGGGTTGGGTGAGGAGTCTGTATAAATAGAGAGTCCAGGGACCTTCGGGACAGACACGCTTCGTCGCTCCTATTTTCCTGCCACATAGTTTGACAACACCACGGTCGGCTATCGTGGCCCACCCCTTCTACCCTCTGCCCCCTTGATGGTTCCTGCCTAGGGGTACGGTTAACTCCTCCAGCCTCTCCCGCCTTGACTTCGCTTTTCTCCTGCCCGCTTGATGGGGGAGTTATCTGGGCCCGCCCAGTAGTCCTGTCTCGCTTAGGGGTTTCGCTTGGTTTTGGCACGGTCGGCTTCCTCTCTTCGCTTCCGGTCGGCGTTGGCAGTGGTGGACGTCTTACTCCCCATTTGCACGATCCCTGAGGGGGAACGCCTCGGCTAGTAACTTCGCGGTCTGTCTCCTGGTGAGATTTGGCCATACCCTCCTAGTCGCTCGGTTCAAGACACGGTTGCCTTCCTATCCTCGCCCTTCCGCCTCCCTACCGCCGGTGGGATCCCTTCCACTAAGTGACGCTATCTCTCGGAGAACAAGGGACTACATGAGAGACGCGGTAAAACGGCAATGGTTCGGTTTTCACGGTCGGGTTTTCTCCTGGGGCTTTGGGCCCTCCCTCCATTTTTCACTTCGATTGCGTCGGCTCGCACCCTACTGCCTCCCCTCCCTGGCTGGTACCCTACTACCCCCCTTCGTTAGCTGGCACCTCACTGCTGGGCGGCATCCCCTCTGCCAAGCATCTACTCCTTGGGTCCAGCACCGAGACCCTCCGTTTTCGGCTGGCGGGTCATGGTATTGCACTACATCCGTGGCTCAGCTGGTTGGGGGCATTAGCCTTCGGGCTTTTTGCCAGCCGCCCACTTTGGGGGCGGTTTTATATTCGGTACTTTGGCGGTTCGGTGGGCGGGAGTTTATTTTCTTTTGTGGTCGCTGCAGTTTACGGGTGGAGTTTTTCCCTATGCTTTCCTGCCTAGCTTGTTTGGTTTCCTTTCTGTTGGCTACGTGTAGTTAGTGGGGGGGGTATCTTTCGAGGGAGGAATCTTCTTGGGCATTTGGCTGGCTTCTAGGCGAGACCCCTTCGCATTCAAGTCGTGAGGCCTGCGGGCCGGGCACCTGAGTTGGTCGTCCTTGGAGTGTGTGTGGTTAGGCCCATACCAGAGGGTCCTGGGGGTACGGGTTTTCTCCTGGTCCGAGGTGGATACAAAGGGGTTTTGTTTACGCCATAGCTAGCGCTGCATGCGAATATTCTTGTACCTTAAACAACGAATTAAATGACGATAAAAGAAAAAAAAAAAAAAAAAAAAAAAAAGGACCTTCGGGACAGACATGCTCCGCGCCCTTTATTTTCCTGCCCCTACGTTCTACTCAGCCCCTCAACACCATTAGCATCTGGTGAAAAAACCCCTTGACGCTCACGATCTGCCTTGCCTTGGGCCTCAGGGACGTCCTTCCTACCCAGGACTATGGACCTCTCCGCTGCCTCATGTTCGGGCACTCCTGCTCTCCATCAGGAGGCCCCCTCCCACCCCTCATCGCGCTCTTCTTCCACTGCCCCTCTGCACCCAGCCCAGCTGAAGATTGCCTCGCTAGTCGAAGCTTCCAGGGCACTCCTCAACTGGTCCTCCGACCACCTCCCCACCCCCTCTCACCAAGACCTCTTGAACTTCTCCTCAGGAGAGACATTCCTCATTCCGCTGGTCTGCGCCCTCGTCCAAGGGGTGACGACGCTCTCCAACACAGTCAGAGATCTCACCGTCCGCGTGCACGACCTCTCCTCCCAACTGGCCAACACCCTCCTTGACCCCTCCGGCCCCAATATGACCAGTCTCTCTACAAGCGCTGTGGCGTCCCTCCAGGCCTCGATCAGGGATTTGTCAACCAGGATCGCGACCAACCCCGTCCCGCCCCCACAGCCCCCCACACTAGCCCCCACGCTCCCTCTCCCGAGACCTTCCCGAAAGGGTAAAGAGCCAGCCACCAACACAACCGCCCCCACCCCACCCCAGGTTACCCCATCAGGATACCCTGCCGAATACGACCCGGACATTCCGGTTTACGACACTGCGAGCGGCAGGTTTCATGGCAACCCCGCGGCCTTCGCTGCCAAGTACCCCAGGACTTGGGAGGCGCAGCAGTGGAGGGACGGCAAATACCCCGACCCGTCCGAGTTCCTGCCAGGAGCTCGCAGTACAGACGCCCCCCCAGCACAATCCAAGCCCTCCGATTCCTCCACCGCGTCCTCCTCGAAACCACAGGGCAGAAAGAAGTCTGGCCCAACAAACGTCTCCTCCGCGGCACAAGTCGCAAAAACAGTACCAGGTAGGGAGGGTCCACCCGTGCCTAGGACGCTGCCAGCCGCGGAAAGACGCTTCTTTGCCCCCCGCTCCTCTCCTGCCCCTCAACTCCACAAGGGTGACATCGCGGCCTCCTTCCCAGACGTTGCAGCCTCAGTTCTTAAAGAGGCCAACTGCCCCCTCCCCAAGGCCTTCACAGCCAAAGTCAACGACCGTGGTGCTGTCACCCTGCTCGCGCTCGATCCCACCACTCCCGCTACCGCGTACGCACCCTACTACGAAGCCCTAGCCTCACGCCTCAACAAGGCTTACCCCGTGGGAGAAAACCCCTACCTTGTCTTCCGCCCAGCACCCAACGAGGTGCAACTGGCCATCCACTCCCTTCCAGTCTCGTTCCTCCCCGACGACCCCGAAGCCCTCCTCCAGACCCTCAGGGAAACTATCCTCAATATCAAGGAGGTCCAGATCCTATCATCCCGCTTCCTCGTACGGGACGAGGAACTACGCCTCGCGAAGGCAAACACCTCCTGCATCGTCACGGTCGCCCCGTCGGACGTGGACAAGATGGTGGGCAGGACCGTCCTCTACTCCTCCTGGTGCCGCATCGAGAGGGCATACTCTGCAAATAGGTTCACGCAGTGCAAGAACTGCTGGGGCTTCGGCCACCAGGCGGCACGCTGCAAGGTTGACCATCCCATCTGCCCGATATGAGCCCTCAGTCACACCAGGGCAAGCCACCGCTGCCAGAACCCGACCTGCCCCAAAGGGGGAAACCTCAAGCCAGTTGTCAACTGCTGCCCCACCTCCGTCCCCGCCTGCACCAACTGCTCAGGGCTTCACCCCGCCTACGACCAGACCTGCCCCCAGAGGCCGGTCCCCCCTTCCCCTGCCTCAGATGCCCCCCCGCCAGGTGAAGAAGAGATGGATACGCAGGACGATGGAGGAGAGGGTCCTTCCTCCGGACCTGTACGGCCCCAACGCCTTGCTCCTGCCCTGGACCTGGGAGACAGTGCCGCCCGCAGAGCAGAGTCAGCCCCCGACCCCCCCTTCACCACCCCTTTCCGCCCTCCCCAAGGGGCCCCCTTCCCCAGCACCCCTGCCCGTCACCAAGGAGATAACGCCTCCCATTCCTAGGAGGAAGCTACTCCCACCCCGTTCCGCAAGTCCACCTCGGGTTAGTCCCGGCGATGTTGTCCGACCACTCTATTCCCCCCCACTCCCCTGGAACCACCCCCCCTCCCCAGAACTTTAGTTCTATCACTATCGTTCAACACAACTGCTTGGGAAGCTGGAATGTGTTTCTTTCCTTGTTCAACAGCCTGGTGGCCCTGCCCTTGCCCCCCTTTATTGTTGCTTTACAAGACCCCCCTATGTTTCGTGGCAAACTGCCGCAGTTTAATGGTTTTAAGTTTCTTGCCCCCCCACTTTCGGCACGCAACAGGCCAAAGGTGGCCTTTTATGTCCTACGCTCCTTTCTTGACTCCACCTCAGTGGTGCCAGTTTTCCTTGACAACCCCGGCCTGATGGCGCTCGATATACACACTCCCAATGGTTTATTTTCTTCGTCCCATGTTAAATTTCGGGTCCTTAACCTCTACTCCTTATGGACTGCTTCCTCCCTTACGAGAACGGTATCTCCGGAGGAGGCCTTTCCTCTCCTCCCACACCCTTTGCTAGTTGTGGGTGACTTCAACCTCCATCACCCTTCCTGGGACCCCCTCCGTTCCTTCCGTGACAACGAAATCAGGGCCTCCGGTCCATACGCGGACCTTGCCCTCGAGAGGTCGTTTGCCCTAATTAACACCCCTGGTGTGTTCACCCAGTTCTTGCTTGGGCAGCAACACTCCCCCTCTGTGCTGGACCTAGCCTTCACAAACGAACATCTGACCCCCTACCTGGAAACCTGGAATCCGGAACTTCCGTCCACTGGCTCCGACCACATCCCCATAGCTATAACACTTTCCTCCCCGTTCCTTTCCCCTCCTAGGGTGTCCCCCCACTGGTCGGCAACTGACTGGCCTGCGACATACACAGCTCTCCGTGCCCTCAAACTCACCAGCCCACCCACGCTTCCAGTACAGGAGGCCCTTGGCAGGTGGCTGGATTTCAACCTAAATCGAATCAGGAGTACCCTGGCGCAGCACACCCCAACAAAGAGGCCGTCCTTGCGCTCCAAACCTTGGTGGTCTGATGCCCTCACTGACCTGCGAAAGGTCCACCATGCCTGCGCGAGGTCAGCCCGTTTGTCCCCAGACAGCACTGCCCTGAGAGCCGCCAATACTGTCAGGAACGCATACTTCAAGGCTATTAGACAGGCCAAGAAAAAACACTGGTCGGACTTCCTCGAGGGTGCCACACCCCAGAACGTATGGACTGCCAAAAGGTTCGCCTTTGGCAAACCACCAGAACACTTCCCCTCTCTGCCGGGAGCCTCATCGCCGGAGGAACTAAACTCCACACTCCTGTCCCACTTCTTTCCCCCCAAGCCCCCAGCCCACTGCCCTCCCATCCTGCGCCGTTTAAAGACTGTCCCCCACTGAAGCCAGAGGAGGTCGCTGCGGCACTGCGCAAAGCATCTCCGTTGTCTGCCCCAGGCCCTGACCAGATCGCGTATGGCGTCTGGAAGAAGGTCAATTCAGCATGTCCCTCCCTTCTAACCGATCTACTCTCCCCCCTGGTGGCCTTTGGTCACCGTACCTCTTCGCTCAAGATGGCCAACGGCGTGGTGCTGGACAAGCCAGGCAAGGCCTCGTATGATTCCCCCTCCTCCTTCTGCATCATTGTCCTACTGGAAACGGTCTCCAAGATCTTAGAGAGGGTCATGGCCAACAGACTCTCTCCCATTGCCCGATCCCTCGGCCTCCTTAACCACCACCAGTGTGGCTCCCTCCCAGGACTAAGCACCTTCGACGCCTGCTCCACCCCCCCTAGGTCCAGACCCTGCAACGCCCAAGGCTGGAGGTCTCCACCCTCTTTTTGGACATAAAGGGAGGCTTTGACAACGTCTCCCCCAACGACCTCTTTCACATGCTCCACTCCAAGGGGGTGCCCCCATACCTCTGGTCCTGGGTACGCTCGTTCCTTACGGCACGGCAGTGCAGGCTCCTTTTTCAAGGCTCCCCCAAGGTTTTCAAACGAGTGCAAGTAGGCACCCCTCAGCGGTCCCCCATCTCACCTCTACTCTTCGTCATCTACGTGTCTTCGCTCCACTTTCCAGTCTCACGTGGCCTAATCCTCTCCTATGTCGATGATTTCGCAGTCACGGTCGCCTCAAACTCCTATAGGAGGAATATCCAACGCCTACAACACCTGGTCAAAGCTCTCACCCAGAGGGGTCGTAGGGTGGGGGTGAGCTTCTCTATTCCCAAGACGGAACTGATCCACTGGAGGACCCCGAGGTAAAAGGGTCCACCGTGCAAACTCCCTATCGTGATCGACGACCTCCTTTTCCGACCCTCCGGTTGGTGAGATGGCTGGGCTACTGGTTCGAGCCTGCAGCCTGCAGCCTCAGGTGGTCAAACAACGCACAATTCTCCAAACGGCTCGCCCTAGCCCAGGGGGCCTTCTCCATGGTCAAAAGGCTCTCGGGCCCTGGCAAGGGCCTGGCGTCCTACCTCTGCCACCGTCTCGCCTCCTCCCTTCTCGCACCTATACTTTTATACGGCGCCGACCTATTCTCCCCTTCTGCTGCAATGATGGACCGTGTGGCTGTTTTCTGGAGAACGGTTCAGCGATGGGTGACCAACTGCTTTAGCGATACCCCCACTGGGATTCTCCCTTGTGAATCTGCGCTCCCTCCCATTCAATGCCTAATTGAACATCGTCAACGCCTAGCGGCTCTTCGCCTTGTATGCCTCCCCCCAGAAAGGAACCCGGCAACGGCGAGGCTCCACAGCACCTTCCCAACAACTTCGACCTTCCGCTCCATGGAGGACCACCGGCTCCTCACCGTGGGCCTCACCCCGGGCTACAGGCCCCTCCACTGGAAAACTCCTGAACCCTCGCCGCCGGTCCGACGCCACCTGCCGCTCGATGCGATAGCTCATAGGGTGGTCAACCTGGTTGGTCATCTGCGCATGGCCCCTCCTGCCTCTGAGAAGCTCCTGCCAACCGCTCTCCCACCGGGTGCCCCCAGTGACCCTACCTTCCTTGGACTCAAGAGGGACTGCAAGCAGCTCCTACTCCACACGTGGTCCTCCCAATACCCGCCCCCCCCACGCTACATGTACACGCCTACTCTGACCCCACAGCCCTTTATGGGGCTTGGGAAGTTCATGGCAGGTCGTATCCATCAGATGAGATCAGGAAAAAGCTACCTGGCAGCACACGTTTCTTGGAAGGATCCCAACGCCCCTACCACCTGCCCCTATTGTGAGGAGGAGCCCGAGACGTTCCACCACACCATCCTTAACTGCTCGGCCAAACTCGAAGCCAGGAGCTCCCACCTCCAGGGAGTAGACGGCCTACGGGAGGACGACCCACTCTTGCACACGCCGGCCCTGCTTCACGGCCTGGCGAAATACATCTCGATCACTGCTACCAGCTTTCCCCCTGAGATGCCCGCCCTGCGAGGTTCCCCCTCTCTCTCCCCCCTACCATCCCCTCGCCACCCCGTGACTTGAACGTTTTCGGTATCTGCTCGGGGGCTTTTCTTGGTTATGTTTAAGGTACTATAGTTAGTTTCGAATGTTTCCCTATATTTATGCTTTAGGCTGCTTTGCGATATGGGTTGTTCGCGCTTTTGGAGGCACTGGTTTGGTTTCTTTTGTTAAAGTTTGTTTTGGGATTAAGGTTTTGTTTACGCCATAGCTAGCGCTGCATGCGAGTTCTTGTACCTAAACAAAGAATACATGACAATAAAAAAAAAAAAAAAAAAAGAAAAAGGACCTTCGGGACAGACTCCTCACGCAACCACTTAAGTCTTTCCTCTTACTTGTCTTCGCTCCGTTACGGTAGCGAATTTACAGTGTCTGCCCAGTCGGTGTCCTTGATTTCTCTCTCATGATAGGCTTCAAGTCTTTAGCTTCTATCACGATAGTTGCTATTCCTCCTCCTACGATCGTTTGAAGAACCTAGGTTCTTCATCTCACCTATGTACGGTTTCCTCACTTCTCGCCTCGCCTTCTTATGGTCGCCATGGCTAAGCGAGCCTCCCCCCCCTCTGCTGCATCCACCCTGCGCTCGTCGGTGGTTCTGTCTCGTGGCGTCGAAAAGAACTTCACCCTAGAGGCCGAAGTCTCTCGCCTTCGGCATCACATCTCTGTCCTCTCTTGGCGGTTTCATCGCGCGGAGAAGGAGAACGCTGCCTTATCGGCCGCCCTGGACTCTCAGGTCGCTTTCACTAGGGGCTTGAGGTCTACGATGGCTGGTGCCGAGGCTCCTACCGTTATTCCTTCTTCGCCTACTCCCTCGGTCGCTTCGGTTGCTACGGTTGTTACGGTGGGGGATGGGCTAGACCCTGAGGATTCTCTGGGTCCGGTAGAGGAGCTCCCTCGGGGGGTTGTTAAGCCGGCGGTTATCCCACCACCACCCCCTTCAGGGAGTGGTGTGGGTAGGCCCCCACCTGATTCGTCGGGTGTGGTGGTAGAGGCGTCCTCTTCGGTCGGTGGGGTGGTTACCACTGTGGTGGCGCCGGCTACTGTGGCATCGCCTCCTTCGCGGGGTCAGGTGCCTGAGTCCTCTCTGGCTGAGCCCGTGGCTGGTCGGGGAAGCGCCTCCAGTGTCGCCCCCCCTGTGGCGGTGGGTGGTGATGAGAGTGGCCTGTCTACTCCTGTCGGAAGGCCTGTGCCTGGGGGTGGGAAGAGGAGGAGAAACAAGAAGCGCCGGGTCAAAGAAGACCAGACCTCACCTGTGCCACTTGTCCCCGGTTCGGATGAATCGTCGCCCTCGCCGGTGTGCGCTCGCGAGAGCCCGGCTCTTACTGGCCCCGAGTCGATAGCATTCTCAGAGGCGGAGCTTGAGTTGGTCCGGGTTGGCTGCCCTGCGTGCGGTGGGGCCTTCCGGGGTGCATTGGTCGGTGGTCGGCGTGGAGCTTATTGTGCCCGGTGTGATAGGTTCCGTCAGTTTGCCTATGACTGAGCCCTCTCGGCCAGGGAGCCCTCGCTCAGTAAGTCGGCTTTCCCTTCGGACTTCAAGCTTGGGCTTTGGGTGTTTCTTTTGTTTGGGAATTTTGGGGGGGTGTTTGGCTGTGGCGGTCAGCTGGGGGTGTCCCGAGATCATTGAGTGGGGGCGCTCGGGTGGCTTTCTACTGTGGAGGACGGGTTGTGAGGTCATGTTCAGATGACGGTAGTGGTTTTTTGATTTTGTACGGGGAACCTGGTGGACTGGTACCTTGCTCGGCTGCTTGACTTGGTTGGGCCCATACCAGAGGGTCTACGGTGTCGCTTCGGGGAGGATTTTCTTTACTGTTGATGGTTTTATTTCTAGTGTTTGTGTTTTGGGCATGGCAGAGGCGTGTTGATGTTTGGGACTGGAGGTTTAGCTTATTCGTAGTTAGTGGTAGTTACCGGGGCTGCGTTAACCGGGTGGCCCTCCGGGCCCGCGCACGTCGTATGCCGGAGTCGGCAGTACGTGGATAAATAAAATTAGATTGAACCAGTTAAGTCTTTCCTATACTATTAATATCAATCTACTTGCGAACGCGCACAAACATCTTCTGCAACATATCTGAGAAAGAGGTCTCGCTCGTATAAGTACGACGAGACTAAGAGAGATCTTGATAGACGAGATCAGAGAAGATCTCGTAGACCCAGAGGGGTCTCAGAGCTATCGATATCTGATACAGAATTTGATAAGACGTCGTTACCTGTTGGAGAACTAATCAATAGAGGGATAGGATCGTTACACAGTGCTTGTCATCTCGGAATCGCCACCAGAATCGTCATCATCTGGTAGGGCAAACGAAGGTTTCTTTACTGGTGTAGGACGGAATACACCGGGAGGTTGTGGGTCTTCCGTTGTGTTGTCTTCTGGGTTCTTCGCAGGACGCTTAGACTGTTGCCTCTTTGTGAGGTCTTCTCGTGGGATCTGCTTCCCACTCCGCGTAGTCATTAACTCTATTGTTGAGGTTGAGCAGAAGACGAATGTACCGAGGTTCAGCCGCTTCGCTGCGCTAGCACTCTAGGGTAGATGTTGATAGGTTGATCAGGCCTAAATCCAAAGACAGGTTCTTAACCACTTGCTGAGGTTAAAAAAATGTAACCAGTTTGCTAGGTGCTAATCACGTTTCGAGGTGTACGATAGCTGACAGGTGGCCTGCTCTACCAGAGAGGTGGCGAGAGCTGTGTGAACTAAAGGAGGCTTCGGAGGTGTACTGGAGAAACTAAAAAGTAACCGTTCAACCAAGTATATTGAAATACTGTCTGTCGAAGTCTGTCCTTTCCATCGTGGAATAGGACGGTCTTTAAATACACAAATCTGTTCATGTCTAGCATGAACGAAACCAAACAAAGGTATCAAGCGATACACTTTGGTAAAACAACATAAGTATCAAATTAATACTTAAAACGAAACCTAAAACAAACCAAGTATCAAATTGATACTTCAAACAAACTAAGTATCAAGGCGATACTTAAATCAAAACATAAAACAAACTAAGTATCAAATCAATACTTCAAACAACACAAGTATCAAAGCGATACTTAATAACAAAACATAAAACAAGGGAAGTATCAAAACGATACTTCACAAAATACAAGTCTCAAAGCGATACTTAAAACAAAACGTAAAACAAGGGAAGTATCAAAACGATACTGCACAAAATACAAGTATCAAAGCGATACTTAACACAAAACATAATACAAAATCTTTAAGCGAGTACCAGTACCGATTACACTCTCCGAAGGAAGATCCTCCCAGCCTCCAAAGTAGCCTTGGCTGCCTCACTCTCCACCACAACAAATTGAATACCGCAAGCCACCGTGTTAGCCTGCCTCATGGCATGAATGGACCCCATGATGTCGGGGCGGGACACATTGACGATACCAGGATTTCCTAGCTCCAAATCAGTGCGCAATCCATCCAGGGCCTGCTCCCCAATCCATCCATCCGTCTTCCAGATAGAACCACGGCCAGTGTCTGAACGAGGGACACCCGTAACCATGATCTTAACCTTCTCTTCAGAATTCCGTCGTTCCTCCAGAGCTATGGGTGTGTCCCGAATAATTACCTCCACCGAGGGTATCACTTCCTGGGTGATCAGCAAAGAGGGGGACGAGGTGGGGGAGTCCTCAACGGTGGAAGGAACCAGCACAGGGGGAGCTAGGCGCTTCCGGTGTGTGTCCAGGACATGGGAAAACTCCTCATCGGGGAGGATCTGTTTTTTCCGACCCTTTTCGACATCAGTTGCCTTTATGAACTGAGACTTAAAGAAGGGACTATGGGCCAGGGCAGCGCGTTTGCGAAGAGAGGAGCCACAGGAACAGCGTAGCGTCCCCTTTACCTGGGGGGTGTAATCCTCATGGGCAGGGTCGTCCAATTTGAACTTCCCAGTAGTATGTAGGGTTTTTTCTCCACCGGATAGCCCTGACAGAAAAGAGGGGGTGGAGGCAGTGGAGGCTCGCTTAGCACGTTCCGGAGCCACTATCTTATCAAATACTGCTCGATGGGTGGATGTGGAGGCGGACCATGAACTGGCCTCAACCGTAGTAGTGGTCAAGCCTTGCTTGGCTGGCAGGAGGAGAGAGGACTCCGGAATAATTGCCAGCGAGTCCGTGGGGGAAGTTGGGGTGGGCACGGTCGTCGGCGTGTATGCCGAACGGTGATCCGAATTGAACCGATTGAAGAGGCCTATGGTAGAGACATTGTCCAAGCCACAGGTGGCTGGACAACCCTTCCCAAAAAGGCAACCCTTTACAAAAGACTCCACCTCTTTTATCATAATAAGGGCGACTGCAGCAACCGACCCCCTCACCAAGTTATCTAATGCCGGGTTCACCACATTGGGACAGCCATGTTCGTGGGCAAAGGACAAGAAACTATAATCCTCGCCAGGCGCGGCATAGCACTGTGTAGTTGTAGGGAGGAGGCCACGGACAGCCTCAGAAATGGTTGTAAGAGACAAAGCGACGCGAGCCGTCTTAAGCGAGGAGGAGGTGTTGGAGTCGAACCGAACAGGGGACGACATCCTCGAGTTGGGGACCGAGTCCGAGGAGGAGGAGGCAGACGAAGTCACCACCCTCACTCAAGCCTGTGTCCAGAGACTATCGGGATCAACCACGGATATCTCCTTCTGGAACACCTTAAGTAAGAACAACTATTCTATCACCGAACCGCACGACAAACGAAGATGGAAACGACGGATTGTATTGATGAAGTTATCATGAGCCAGGCGCAATGTGTTGCGTGATGTTGAAGCTCCCTACCGAGGCAGAGTGAAGATAAGAGTAAAGAAATTGCTTAGAACAAACCAAGGAGAGCCTATCTTCCTCAGTCGGTTTTTATTTTATTTTTTTTTTTTATATCATATATTCATTGTTTGTTTAAGGTATAAGAACATGCGTGCAGCGCTAGCTATGGCAGACACAAAACCAAAAATCAAACAACCAACAAAAGAAAAATCAAATCCGGTTCCTCCGATGGCGTCCAATAACCGACGCATTGCCTACACAGGACTTCTAAAGGAAAACTACTAACTAACTAGTACCATAAGGAAAGTAAACCAAAACTCGCGTAAACAAGTAAGGAAAACTAAACACGACACCTTCTACCACTTAGACCATTCAGCGACCCAGCCAACGACAACCGAGGCGAGGCAGGAGGGGAAGGAGATGGGGATAAAGAGGGTAGGTGCTGGGGATGGTGTCCATACATGTTGGGGGGAAAACCATTTTTGGTAGTGGTAAGGTAGCGTCTGAGTCCTATAAGGGCCAGGATCGTGGTCCAGAGCGAGTACCCGGGTCCTATGTCTGCAATCCCCTGGAGGTGGCGATCACGGGCAGCAGACTTGGCTGGACAGCGGAGGATGGCATGCTCGAAGGTGTCTTCGCCTTCTTCACACCAGGGACAGATGGTGGAGGTGTTATCATCATGCCAGGATAGGTGAGCGGCCAGGTAGCTCTTACCTGAGCGCATCTGATGGAGTCGGCTAGAGAGGAAGCGCACCATACCCATAAACGAGTGCGGGCGGAGAGAAGGGCCAAAGAGGTAGTAGGGCGGGAGAGGGGAGAGAAGGCCCCAAGTAGTGCGCAGTTCTTCATGGCATCTGGCCTTGAGCGAAGCGTAGAGGCAGGGGCCCCAACCTGGGCCAGCTGGAGGGGTGGGAGGAGGCTGGAGTTCGCTTGAAGGAGGAGGTCATGGATGTCGCCAATGATGAAGTAGACCCGGGGGGCAACCGCATCAACAGGAAGGTGGCGACTATTCGGAGGTGATCGTGGTTTGATGAACCACCTTAAGAGGGTATAGTTAGGCCCGGCCTAGGGGTGCCGGCCTCGAATGGGGTCAGGGCACCGGAGCGAGTCTGATGCTTGGAAGGGTGACGTTGTTGGGACAGAGTGATCGAGGCGTGCTGTTGCCGGGTTGATTTCTGGTGGGAGGCACACCAGGCGCATGGCCGACAGGCATTGAAGGAGTTTGATAAGGAGGTCGATAGATTGGAGGGAGCTCTCACAGGGGAGAATAGTGACATTGGTGGAGAAAAAACAGCAGGTGACCTACCAGTGGACTCTATGCCAGAAGGACCTGAGCTTGTCGAGCATTTTGGCACTGGGCGAGAGCAGGTCACAACGCCCCATAGAGGAGTTTGATGCGAATGAGGGAAGAAGCGAGTCTGTGGCAGAGATGGGAGGCAAGGCCCTTATCGGGGCTGGAGAGACAGTCGATCGTAGCCAGCGCGGCTTCAGCAAGGTCGAGCCGTCTTGTAAAGCGTGTTGAGGTGGCTCTATCCAGTGCAGGAGTTGCCGGTTCGAGCCAATAGCTCAACCACAGAAGTACTTGAGCGGGTTTGTAGGGGACAGAGTCCACAGAGACAGGGAGGAGAGAGGGAGGTCCTCTTTGCTGAGGGGTCCTCCAGTGCATAAGTTCTGTTTTCGGGAGGGAGAAAGTGACGCCGATACGGTGGCCCAGGGAGGTGAGGGAGGTCATGACTGCCCAAAGTTTCTGGACATTACATCGGTAGGAGGGTGAGGTCACAGTGATGGCGAAGTCGTCAACATAAGAAAGGATAAGGCCGTTGCGGAGCGGGAAGTGAAGGGATAAAACATCAATGAGGAAAAGAAGCAGGGAGACTGGTGACCCTTGGAGGGTCCCAACCTGTACCAGGGTGAGGACTTTGGGGGATCCTGGGTATAAGAGGTAATACTGGTGACCATGTAGGAAAGATCGAACCCAAGAAACAAGGTAGGGCTGTATCCCTTTCTCATGCAGTTCGCCATACAGGGGGGATGAGTCCACATAGTCGAAGCCCGCTTTTACATCGAGGAACAGGGTGGAGGAGCAGAGGCCCATGCTTTGCGCCAGACGGACCTCAGGGGAGAGGTTTGCAACGGCATCGAAAGTTCCCATGCCGGAGAGAGAGCCACATTGATTGGAGTGGACGAGGCCCAGGGCCTGAGCACCTGCGGCTAGCCTTACAGCTACCACACACTCCAGGATCTTGGACAAGGCTATCTTCCTCAGCCATACCGACCTCCTTATATTGACCTCTCCTCGCAACCCTAACCCTGATGACTCATAACTCTGAGTCATCTAATCATAACATAAACAAGTCATATGACTCCAATAAGTCATATGCGCGAGACCCATGACTCATAGTCCAGTCATGTGCCCAACCTAACAAATCATAACATAAACAAGTCATATAACTCAAGCGAGTCATATGTGTAAAACCCATGACTCATAATCGAGTCATGTGCGAAACATAACAAATCATAACGTAAACAAGTCGTATGACTCATAATCAAGTCATGTGCGAAATCCCCAACTACCTGTCATATCTGTGATATTAGCTCCCCCCTTCTTAAGCCTGAGTCCCATCAGGCTTTATCTGCTATCCCCCATTTTCGCCAGGTCCCGTCCATATTTACGGACGGACCTTTGAAGCCTTTGAAACTTCAATTCCCAATCTCGGGCCCATGTCCTCACTACTTCGAGTGTGAGGTTGGCCGTTTCGATCGTCCATTGTTCTTGGCCGATCATTTGTGCCTGTGCTGAAATTCTGGCTTTGGCGGTACCAAGTTGCTTCAGTAATCCCGCTATCTGGCCTAGCAGCCTTCTGTAGTCGGGTTCGGTTTCAGCAGAGGAGTTTTTGGCTCCCCCCTGTGCAGGCCATGTCCTCATGGCCTTGCAGTGTTCTCGCGCCATTTTCTTCCCGATTGGCCTCCTGCTTCCATTCTTCTTTGGATGGTATCCTGCTTCGATCTTTGCTGCCTTATGTGCCTGGCACTGAATGCGTTAGCATTCAGTCCATAGTTTTGCAGTGTGGTTGGGCTTCGGTCCTTGTTTCTTATATTGTCATGGGAACCACCCGCTTCCTTCCTTGTCCCATAGATGTAGGTGACATTCATCATCGTAGCATGCTGTCCAACTCATGACGTTGTGCTCTGCATTCTTTCTCGATTTGTCTTTCTTTGTTCTGAGTTCTTCGTCTGTTGGGCCCATGTAGGAGTATTCAGGGCTCGTAGGAGTGACTGTGTGGGAGCAGTAGTTCCAGCCTTTGTGGGGCTTCATTGGCGACTTAGCCCCTTCATCTTTAGGGTTGATTGTGATCGTTATCCCGGTATGGTTTGTCGGGATAGCTGTTAGGCGGTAGCCGAGGTCAATCTTATCGGTCGGACTAGGGCCTGAATCTTTGATCCGAGATTGTCTAGGAAGACTCGTAAAGTAGTAAAGAATAAAAAGAATAAAGATTCCTAATTGTAAACTTATTATATTGTTAAGGTCTCTTCACCGTTTCTTGATTCCTCTAACTAACCCAGAGACCGTAAGTCTATTTATCCTGTTCTACCGGTACTTAGTATTCCTATACTAACTTGTACCGAGGAGCTTTTAACTTCAGTTTCTAGTAAGTGTGAACACCGATTGACCCTGAATGTTCCTATACCACTTCAACGTTAGTTTAGACTAGATATTTATCTTGAGAGGATAGCGTCCTATCTCCCAATGATCTCTTTCTGATCTCTAGGCTTGAATGGACTAAGTATGTAAATGTAGTCCGAAGGGCTATCATTCCAATCGTCCCTCCTGATCGGGAACTAGCTAAGTTCGTTGTCAGGAACTGGTGCATAATTAATAGATGCATTCATGAGTCTCGACAAGCCAATATCATAGAAAGACTGAAGCATCTCCAGTCTTCTAATAAAAGTCTGGTTCCCCTTGGACCTCCTGTCTCTAAGAGGGACTCCAATTGGAGTCGTCCAACATACACCTAATCTTGAATGCGTATAACTTATGATGTAGTCTGATAGCGCTGGAGGTCTTGTATCTAATTGATAGATAATCCCTCGGTCAGCTATTCACTAATGTGAGTGGTCTTTATATGGTTTGCGGTCAGGAAGATATAATTTAGAAATTATTATTTTGATTCCTATATAGCTTTGCCGCAACTATCTTATCGAGTCACTTGACCTCTATGGTCCGAAACGTGATATTACCACTATGCTAGGTCTTATATGCCTAACAATAGCTTCGGTGGAAGAGTTTGATGGCATCTTGAGCATTGGTGAAGTTGCTTGCTGGATACCAGATTTTATCATATTCAGGTGAATAACAGGTACACTTGGCACGGTATTGGAGTTTTCCGTAGCGTAAGTGAGAATTGTTTATCTCGTCGAGTTCATATTCGGATTCTCTGTCTCTTCCTAGCTGAGGACAAGGCGTTATCATTTGTGAGGGGAACTAGTTATCGTTATCCAATTTTGTAAAGCGAGAGGCTAGTGCATTGACTACTAGCTATTGAGAAAGAAAAAGAAGGAAATAAAAAAGATAATATAAGGAAAAAAATAAGCATTTGAAAAACCTGGAACCCATTGTCCTATCCGTTTCTTCCACTGGCAGAGGCGTTGCGGGGGGTTGCTGCTGCCCTTGTCGCTTGGGATCGTTGGCACCAATATCTCCCAATACAAGGCAGGTCTGGGATGGCTTGCCGTTACGTGCCTGCCGTGGAGGTGCCCAACCTCAGCTGCCCATGTTGAGGCAGGTTCGTGGTCTTACTCGAGTGTCTGCGTCGTTCTTTGGAAACGGTGAGAGAGTGAGATCCGTTCCTCCCGTGAATACTCAATATATGCTTTGTAGGCATCTGAACGCCACCTCCCTAAGGTCTGAATCTCTGTCTCTGAAATGCCGACTTCCATTGCCCATGTTGCAGCTCCCCTGCGGAAGCTGTGCCCATTCCATGACCCTCTTCCTAAACCGGCGCTGATTGCTAGTGCCTGCAGTGTCTGAACGACATGTTCTCTTGTGAAAGGCCTTTGCTCATGCGCTCCTATACAAAATAGGGGCGCGAACTTGGGCCTGTGGGTGTCAATACTTAAAAAGTATTTCATAGCATGAACGGGGCAGGCGGCATCGTTGCTGGCTGCAATTGTCAGTTGTATTACTTGTCGGAAGGGGTCAGTCTTGGATGCTGGTAATGTCAGCTCAATATGCTCTTCGCCCTGAAGTTCCCTAATCTGGACACTGTTCTTAGTGAGAAACCATCTGCGGAATAGTGGTCCGCTCTCGATGTCTGTTTGCCGGTACGTAAATTCTCCCACTCTGAGAAACGCGGCAAATGCTAGTGTAAAAGCAGCCGGTGTGACGGCTTCGTTGTAGGTAGTATTTCGCAGGTGGGCTAGTAGACGCAGGAGGTAAGAGCGTGTAAGTGGTGTTCGATCACGGCGCTCGGGTTCGTTATGGTCGCGCTTAATGCCTTGTAGAGTTCTCTCGAGTCGTGGGTCAGAAAACATGCTACACTCGATGCCTAAGTCTAATTGGTAGGACTTCAGGCCAGATAGGTAGAGTTTCATTGTTTTGACCTTAATGGTTCCGGCTAAGGAGCAAAGCCACTCGATCAACCAATTGACTTTGGCCGGAAAGCAAGCTCCATTAGCATGGCGGTAGTTTGAGAGGCTACAGAACATAGTGAACCTGGATCTGGGGGTATCGTAGTTCCTCCGAGTCGACGGTGCTAAGCCACGCCATAGGTAGTAGGCAGCAATTCGTGAGAGGCCAGTTTGCTGTATGTCGCAAACCCATGATCCCGGAGGGTTGAGGTGGGGTACAGTAACTGAGGAGCCAGATTAGCAATTCTATCATAGTCAAAGCGCGAGAGCGCATCTGCTAAACGGTTGTCGTCGGTTGAGATCCATTCGCATTCAATTTCAAGGTCGTATTCTGCGGCGATTAGGAGGCACCGGCGTAATACGCTCATAGTTGCTCCACGCATTGTTCGGTTGGTAATTCCATATACTACGGCTCGATTGTCTATATGCATTATCACCCTACTATGCCGCCAATCCTTTCTCCAATGCGGTAAAGCCTGCTCCACTGCCCGCATTTCCTTGGTATTAATGTGTTCGTTATTTCTGGTAATATAGCAGGGCAGTGAGATAGAGAAAGCGCACTCAGGCAGGGGTGTGAGGTTTTCCAGGTCACCTGTAGGTGGTAGTCTACTTTCTTTATTTTCTACACTTTTTACTATTATGTAAAAAGCTCCAAGTCGCTTTGTACCAGACGCCTCAGACCAGAGAGCTACAACCTGGCGTGGCTTTTGTTGAATTGACCGCTCGGGCATTCTTTCCAATATACGTTTCCACCATTTGAGGTCCTGGTATGCGTCTTTGGAGATTCGCCGACGGTGGTGATATCCCTGCCTTCCCTGTGTTGGAAGGTATAGCTGCATATTATATAAGTGGCGGAAGAAGGTTCTTCCAAGAGGAACTACGACTGACACAAAATTGAGGTAGCCCGTTATTCTTTGTAGGTCGAGTAGTGAGAGCGAGGTCATGGCAAGTGCTGCTTCAACCATATTCTGTACTTTTTCCAGTTTCTTAATCGGCAATCGAATCACCATTCTCACTGTATCGAATTCCACACCTCCAAAGCTTGCTATCGATCCTTCCTCGTTTTTTGCCTCCTTGATTGTCAAGCCGACTAGTTCGCACAACTCTGCGAATTTCATACTATATGATATAGGGTTCTGGCCGCTAGGAAGTATAATGAGAAAATCATCTAAGTAGTGAATAATTGTCGCTCGGAGGTCTGCCTTGGCCAATTCGTTGCTGAGTATCCAATGAAATGCTTCAGCAAAAAGGTTAAAGAGAAATGGGGCCGTCCGAAGTCCAAAGGGGAGAAAACGTTCGCAATAGTACTTATTCTCCCAGTGAAATCCCAGGAGAGCGCTGTCAATTGGTGAGATGGGAATGTGTCGAAAAGCGCTTTCAAAGTCCCGCTTTACTAGTAGGCATCCAGTCTCAAAACTCTGAATTGCTGAAATGGCTTCCTCAATGGTACTGTATGAGAGGCTTGCATAGTCTTCCGGTATACCGCCATTAATCGAGCTGGAGCCACCGTTGTCTGTTGGATAGAATAGGTAGTGTATTCGACATTTGGAGCCATCAGATTTGTCGGCCAGTCCAAGGGGTGAGGCTCTGAAGTGCTCCGGTAATGATTGGAGGCTGACATAACAATCTAGGCGGTTATTCTCCAGTTCTGTTTTGATATCGGCTGTTACGATTTCTGGGAAATCCTGAGCCGATGTGAGGTTTTGGTGAATTTGCATTGGTGCACGGTATCCCTCGCATCCAATTCACACTCCAAACTTGCATATGCCTAGAATAGCTTCTACTACTACTGGTTGGGGGTATGTGCGGAGCAACTGTTGCCATCCTTCGTGTCTTAGCTTGCCTGCTGGCATTGGTATTGCGTGTGGGGTAAAAACGCAGTATGGGAGTATGGTGTTTGGGCGTGGCAGTTGTTCGCTAACACTGTATATTGTGGAGTCATCTAGAGCTTCGACTACGGGTATTGGAGGGGTCTTGAATGTGGAACTGATCACTTGAGTAGTGGTAAGTATGAGAGTATATTATTTTATTTGACCACGGGTAAGGGAAATGCGCAGTATTAATACTGACAAGGGGAAGTGGGACGGGTAGTATGAGCTTATGAGCAGGGGGGGGGGGGGGGGCTAACGGCCCAGTTGATGACTAGGGACCAAGGCAGAGTTTGTGTTTGTGTTGCCTCCGAGGGTACACTGTACTGCTTTATGACTATTGCCGCATGCAGTACATCTGTGTAGGTGGCGGCAGTTTACTGTTCTGTATTCCCGGTAATTCCAGTTTCGGCATGCTTGTGGAGCTGACTAGTTTGAGCTTGGCAGGGCCATAAAAGGTCCGCTTGATGAGTATGCGGCTTGGTGGATTAGCCGTCTATCCGGAAGGCTGGGGTATGGATGTGGTGTAAGGTTTGCATTAGGCCAGCTTGGTGGGAAGGGGTACTCGTGAACTGGTAGTTCGAATGTCCGGTGTGAAAGGCCTTGTGGTCGGTTCTGACTCTGGACTCAGGTATTCCGGTGAACTGGGTAGGCAAAACACTTGCAAGCTATGAGTTCGCTGTCTACCTGACGCCAGTCTTGAGGCAAGTATATGCTCTTTCCACGTGCTACCTGCTTTCGGTGAAACTGGAAATGGTAGCTCTTGACACCATCCCAGGTGTACTTCTCGAGCAGATCGTACAAGTTCATGGTATAAATGAACACTGCAGTAGCGAGTTCGCCTTGGAGCGCCTGGGGGGCCAGCTTTACCCGAATCCCACTGTAGGCAGCCCAGGCTTCTAAAAAGATACTCATCCGGTACTCGCCTTCTTTCCCGTCGCATTCCGTCTGTTCGAATTCAACTCCTCCTACACTAATTGTCCTTTGAGACTCTGCTCGCTCTTTCTCGGTAGCCAGGAGCCGGTATATATTCGTTGGCTTGAAGCGGTTTTCTATTATTTGGCACAATGTGCTTCGCTCTACTCCAGGAAATAGGACCTCTACTGACTCCACCGTTGCAGATGCGCTCTCCATACCTGCTGCTGATAAGGGTAGGGTTGGGTTGTACGTACTCGGTTCCCTTGCTATATGAGAGTTACCTTGTGCAAGCTCCCTCTCTGCTTGGAGCTGGGCCAGCTGGCTATCCAGCTCTGTAATCCGGCTGAGTGTGGAATTCGGGATGGGTAGCTGCCTCGCAGGTCCTGGTAGGGGAATATGGGTCTAATCTGGTGTTGCATTGCGAGTGTGACTTTGTGAGTGGAGGTGGAGTAAGATTCGGTCCACAATCTCATCTTCCTGGGACCGGAGGAGTTCTCGCATATTTTCAAGGCTAGCCCCGACATGACTGACTGGTATGCCCTCGGGGCTAGATTCCGGTTCACTTGTTCGTATCGGTGTTTGGGACTGAATATTTGGAATAACCTGGGTTGGGTCGCTAAGAGTGCGTGATTGGGTATCGCTTGAAGAGAGGTTGTCGTATTCACTTGGCTCTCTTTCGTCACTGTCTGTCGCTAGTCCAGATGTCTGGTCATTTCCTTCCTGGTGTGCCTCCGGATCGGGAGTTTGGCCAAACCGTACGGGGGCTTAGCGGGAGCGTGTATTTTTCCTGATTCCTGCTGAGGTTCCACGTCTGCTGGCGGGTACTTGTCTCTTTCCCCGTCTTGATCCCCTTTGGCTAGGCATTGTTGCTGTTACTGTCTGCTTTGGTGAGGTGGAATGGCTAATCTGGAGAGGCTTGAATGTAGGAACGGTGTGTGCAAGGCTATTTTCTCAATAAACAGCAAAGAATGCGAGCTATAGAGAGCTTGGGGATATGGTGTTCAGGAGGTTAGGAGAGGTGCTGGACGTTCTTGGTGTTTAGCAGACGTGTCGTGGTTGTGCTAGGACCCCGCGCGGTCTGGATAACCGGCTATACCTTTTCCCGCTGGACCGCCGGGCCGCTCCTGAATTCCGTAAGGATCATCTCCGTGCTTTTACGAATTGGCACTGGGTTCTCCCAACCCACCATAGATTTCGAGGAGTGAGATGTGGCATGTGATGCGTATCCGCATCGAAGGGGCAAGGTCGAGCTTATACGCCCGACTCCTACTCCTTTCTAGTATCCAAAATCGCCCGATTTTCTTGTAATCCAATGTTTTGGATAGTCTGATGGTCTTGATATTGTGTGGTAACAGCCACACCATATCAGCTGTTTGCACGTTTGGATCAGGTCTTCGATACTTATCGTATTGTTCTTTCTGCCGTTACTGTGTATAATGCATTTCGTATCGTAATGCGTCGTGTAATTGACTCATCTCTATCTTATGCGTTATCATTCCACACTCATATGATTTGTGCCCTGACTTCTCGGATGTTGTCCATAGTTGGCAAAGAATGATGTTGTTACAATCGTTCCTTGTTTGCTGTTGTTGTATGCAAATTCCGTCATTGGAAGTAGTTCCCGCCAATTATCTTGTTGATAATTGATGTATGGGCTAAGATATTGTTCGCGTATTCCGTTTACCCCTTCGGTCTGTCTGTCGGTTTGTGGATGAAAGGCCGTGCTGTGCCTGTTCCAGATTCCTATTTCTCCTGTTGCTTTTTTCCATGCGCCTGATGTAAATAATGACCCTCGATACGTGATGATATTTTCTGGTACTCCACGTAATCTAAAGATTTCATGGAAGAACGTTCGGATGAATGTTGCCGTTGTCATATCTTTTTTAACCAGGATAATGTGACTCATTTTGGACAGGCGATGCAGTACAACCAAAATGGCATTCTATCCTTCCGAATTCGGAAGGTCAGTAACGAAATCCATGCTGATTGTTTCTCATGGTCCTTCTGGAACTTCGTTCGATTTGAGTAATCCGTAGGGTGCATGCTTGGCCGTTTTCGTTCTTTGACATATGTCATAATTGTTGACGTATCTCTTGATATCCTCGCGCAGTCCTGGCCAATAAAATGACCTCGTGATGAGTTCGGTCGTTTTGGCCCTTCCCCCGTGTTCTGACATTTGTGAATCGTGATGTTGATGTATGATTTCTATTTTTATCTTTTCTTCTTCTGGGACCTATTGTTTTCTGAAATACCGTAGCTGATTTTCTTTCCAATGGCATAAACCCAGTGCTATCCCTTTTATCTCCTTCTTTCCTTCTTCCAATACTTCCTTTATCGCCTTGATAGTTCCATCTTCTTTGCTGGCTGTTTGTATTTTCTCTTCGTATTCTGTCATAATTTCAACCATCTCCATTGCTTCGATCCTGTTCTTTCTGAAATATTGGTTAACTGGTCATAACGTTTGGATTTTCCTGGTAATCGTTTCGTCATTATCGTCTTGTGGTCTGCGCTTGATATTCTTGTAAGAGAATCTAGTTTGCCCCCTTCCATACCATGTCGATATTCGATTTGAAACTTGAACTGACTTAGTTGTTCCATCCATCGTAGTTGCCGATCGTTTAGTACTTTGTCCTTCCTGAACAGTACTAGGCTTTTGTGGTCCGATAGTACTTTGACGACACCTTTTATGTCGCAAACGTATTGTTTCCATTCCTTCATTGCTTGAACGATTGCTAATAGTTCTTTTTCGTGAACATCGTAGTTGCATTCGGTGGGTCTCATTTTCTTTAACCTGTCTCCACCTTCTATCTTCGCATTTCTATGACAGTATCACAGAACAGACGTGTTTCGAGGTGTCGGTTTCGATTACTAGTTCTTTATAGTGGTCATAGTGAACTAGTAATGAGACGTTCATGAGTTGTTTTCTGATACCGTCGAATACCTTTTGATCGTGTTCATTCCATCTCCATTTGGCTTCTTTCTTTGTGAGGTTATAGAGTAGTTTAGCAATCCTGCTGAATCCCTCTATGAACCTTCGGTGAAAGTTGCAGAATCCAATGAAATATTGAACATCCTTTTTTGTTCCTTGTGGTTTCAATTTCCATATGACATTTGTCTTGACTCGGTCCACCTTGCCTCCTTGCCTGTTGATGATGAATCCCAGGTATCCCGTTTCCTCTTTGTGGAATTCGCATTTTATTTGTTTGATCTTCATCTCGGATATTTGGATGCTTTCCATCACCACCCTGAGGTCTCTGATGTGTTGTTCCAGGTTATCCAAGTAGACGAGTACATCATCTAAGTAGACGATGCAACATCTGTCCAGGAACTGGCTCAAGACTTCGTTGATCCATCGTTGAAGCGCCGCAGGTGCATTGGTTAGCCCGAAGGGGATGACCAGGTATTCATACATCCCATATTTGGATGCAAAAGTTGTTTTCCATTCGTCACCTTTTTTGATCCTAACATTATGGTATACATCCTTGATGTTGAGTTTGGTGAAATATTGTGCCGTTCTTACTCGATCCAAGGCTTCTCCTATCAGGAGAAGTGGATATCAATCCTTTTTTGTAAGCGAATTGAGTGCTCGTTAATCCACGCATAGTCTTAGTTTCCCATCTTTTTTCTTGACAAACATTATGGGTGATCCCCATGCTCCTCTTGCTTCTCAAATCCATCTTTAGTCCAGATTGGTTTCAATGTATTGCCTTAGTTCTTCCAATTCCGGTTCGCTGAGTGCGTATACCTTTTTCCATAGTATATGTTGCGTCCTTTTTCCGTCTTTTTCTAGCTCGAGATGGATTACTATGTTTATCCCGTGCTTATGAGGGGGTAGTTCTCTGGCGTTGTCTTCTCTGAACAAGTCATGAAACTTGTAATATTGTTTGGGTATGTTATCTCTCCAGTCTTGTTGTTTTCACTGTCGTTTGTCTTGTATAGCCAATTCTGTGCTGATGTTGATCTTGGCCCATTCTAGGTCTTGTGTTGTAAAGTTCTGTCAAAGCATTCCTGTGTATACCCCCTCCTTGTAATCTTCATGGAATTCTTCCGCCGTTATTTCGCATATCTGGACCTTGTCATGTTGGCTCTCGGTAGCCTCTTGTTTGTCCATTGATCCAAATCTTTGTTTTCTTCTTTCTGAGTCATTGAGGGTGTTGACTTCTGGAAGATCTTCGTTGTTAATCTTTTCAATGATTAACTGGGCGATCCGGTCTCTCTTTGAGACCTTGTACTCCTTATCATTCAGGTTGGCCAACACTACCTTAATCTCACCAGTATAGTCGGCATCAATTACTCCAGCATTTACCATCAGTTTATGTTTAACTGATAGTCCACTTCTGTGAGCGATTCGACCATAGGTGCCGTCCAGTAGCCCAATAGCTATTCCTGTTCGTATCGCAGCTTGCTCTTTTACGGGTATCGTAGTTTGTTCGTGTGTATACAGGTCGTGTCCTACCACCTTTGTTGACCCTCTAAGAGGTATCCGAGCCTCCTAGTTGATCCTTTTGACAAGAATCTTTTGGCCCTTGTTCTGTTTGTTATGTCTGTTGATAGTCGTCTTGGTTTCTTCGTATCTTGCCTTGAGGGTTTCGTATTCGACTTTGACTTCTGGGGTTCCATACATGACTGGCGGCTCTTGTAGACATTCCTTCTCGCATAATTCCCTTGAGAAGGTGACCTTATTCTGTGTCCAATCCATATCTGGGTTGTGTTTCTTGAGCCAGGGCATCCCTAGCACTATCTCATGGTTTTTAAGATTTCCCACTTGGAAGGTTGCCATTTACCTATGGTTTCCGACTTCCGTAGGTACTTGTGCAATATGAGTGATAGAGCCCATTGTACTCGGATTTCCATCCACTAGGTAAATTGTCCTTTTCTTGTTTGTGTTCTTTGGTTTGATTCTGTGTTTGTCACAGATTCATTTTTCCATGAAATCCTCGGTCGCTCCCGAGTCTATCATAGCATATATCTCAATCATATCTTGTTGGTTGACATGTAGCTTTCTTTTGACCATGAACTGATCTCCGTGTATTTCCATTGATTCTGTTTGCAGTGTCGGGTATGTATTCGATAACTTGATGGGTTTTGGTTGATTCTTGTCCCTCAGACCATCTATTGCTGGGGACCGTCTTCTTTTTCTGACTGGTTATCTCCTTGGTCTGTGGAGATCTCTCTCAGGTTCGTCCTTTTCGGAAATTCTTGGAACCTTTATGTCTTGAAAGGTTTCTTCGCCTGCGTTCCCTTTCCACTGGATCTTGGTCTTCTATAATCCTTGATTCCGTGTCCTTTGATTCCACAATTGAAACAAAGGTTGTCCTTCTTTGTTTGTTTGTATACGCCTTGAGGAATGTCGAGCCGTCTCCTTTCTTCCTTGTACTGTCTAATTCCATAGGTTCTCCTCTATCATCTTGCTCTTGTCTTTTCCATGTCCCATCTTGGTTCCTTGGTAGCGTATATGCCTTGTTGGTCCCTGCGGGTGGGTGGAAGTTTTGTTCCGTTGCCTTGTAATGGTTTATCCAGTTCTCTTTGTCTATCGCCCAGACTGCTAGTTCCATTGCCGAAGTTAGGCTCTTCGGCAGGTGGATCATAGCATTGCGGTAGATTTTCTTCAGTCCTCAGACAAACCATCTTCCTTCTGTCGTGTTGTCGACGTTGGCATCTTTTATGAGTAGTCTGAACTCATACCAATATTCGGTTACGTCGCGGTTTCCTTGTTCGGCTACTTCGAGCTTATTCCTTGCTTCTTGTTCTCTGTTAAGGTCATTGAACTGTAGGGTGAACTCTGTACGAAATTCGTCCCGGTTTCTCCATGGTTTTTCGGTAGTTCCTTCCGTATAAGGTCATATCCATGCAAGTGCAGTTCCTTCAAATAGTGTGCAGGTGTAGAGGATTTTTTCATGGTCTTATCCTGTGACCCATCCTACTCCTCCGAAATAGTGGTCAAGTTGTACCATAAAGTTGTGTAGTCGATTTCGTTCTCCTCCATATCAGGGTGGTGCCTTAACGTTAGGTTGTTGCATAGTTCGAACCGGAGCCGCTGGTACTGCCAAGGTTGATTGTCCCATGGCTACCACTACCGCCATTACGATAGCTTGCATTTGGGCTGGAGATATTCCATTCTCACCTTGTACTGGGGCCTCTGCCGGTTGCGCTGCCGACATCCTTCTTGGTCTTGGTGTCCCTTCTGGTGAATCGTCTGGTGATGATCTAGTTTTGGGTGTTCCCTGTTCAGGTATAACAGGACTAGTCACTCTTGAAGGTGCTTGAGAGGTGTTTTTAAGGGTGTCGTTGAATTCTTCAAAGTTTCCTAACCCTCCTTCGTTTTCTGTGAGATCGATATCTGCTTCGTGGTCTTCTACCTCAGGTGGAGGGTTTATATTCACAGTATTGGTATTGTTGGGCGTCGCTTGTGTGATGCTTTGTAATGCAACGTTGCTAGCTCGTAGTTAACTAATAGCGATGGGTAACGATACTTCTCTCCTTAGTTATTATCTTATCAGATCTAACTGTTCTTAGCTCCGTTGATCTATGTTATCACCGTTCGTCGTATAATGCCCATTAAATCCTAATCAAGATAACTTCACCTCATGTAGGCTCTTGAGAAATGTGTCGGATGTGCAAATGTGATAAAGAGTGTAAAGGTGTTTTATTCGTAAAGTAAGAAGTAAGGAAATTACTTAGAACATTCAATTTAATTTATTTATAGTAGTATGGCCGACTCCGGCATACGACTAGTCTCCCCCACACCCTAAAATCAAAAACCAAAATACACTACCACGGGCGTAATCCTGCTCCGCAACCACTGCAGCCAAACATAAATCCAAAAATCACTACCCAAGGGGCTCACAGGCGCTCATGTCGGCTAGCAACATCCCCGATTAACATGTCTTCCCCTTCCCGCAACCCAGCCACCAACAATAACTATCCCACCTCCAAAACAATTTCATCAACATACTCAACAAAGGAAACATACAGTCTATCCCAACACCCGCGCTTCTTCCGCAAATTTTCCCCCATCCTATTCACCTTCCCAACAATCCGCCGTTGGCCGCAAAAGGGGCATCATTCTCGCTCGATAAATCCAAACACTCCAGCCCATTTAAGTATGACCGCAGTCCGCCCGAGCAATGCAAGATCGTCCCAGTCGTGCCAGTGTTGTCGCCAAAACTGGTCAAAGCTCGCGGAGAGGCAACCTGGATTGTTATTGACGTGACTGGGGAAGGAGGGCCGTGTGGAGGTCCCTTGGTAGGTAATCGCCATGTTGAAGCTCAGACATCGCATAGCGACCGAGTTCGGGAGAAAGAACCACTTGGTGGGAAGATGCTTACTCGGAAGCCGGCACTCCCCCCCAGGATGTTTCCTCTCGTAGTGCAAACATGTATCAGGCGTCCCTATGCACACTCGTCTCCCATCCCTCTCCACCGTCAGTGTTTTATCAAACGAGTTACCTGGGACTACCAATTTCCCGTCCACCTCCTTGATATGACGGGTGATCCCCAGTCTCAGCCACCCATGCTCCAACTACCAATCCTTCCATCCCGCGATTGCTGAGTCCTTAAACAAGTCCTCAATCTCCGGCCGCTTCTAACTGTACCGTTGGCACGAAGTCCAGTGGTGTCTTTCTTCCCACCCCTCACAGTCGTCATGTCCGACCAAGCTGGTATCGCTGCGGATCCTAGTCAACACATACGAATCCATACTAGTCAGCCCACGAAGGCGTCTGGGGGCCTTCGGCCCACGAGGATAATACCCGTGGCATTCACTAACATGCCACGCCTCCCACTCCTCCTTTCTCAATTCACGGGCCAAAGCAGCATGCCCTATACCAAAGCTTACCCCCTCCCATCGGAACGGTTGTAATGGTAGGCGGGTACTCTCCTTGGCCTTCCTGTCCACCAGCTCGTTGCCCTGTATGCCCATATGCCCCAGAACCCAACCAAAGGACGTCCGTACTGCCTCCAATAATGGAGCCATGACGTCCCACATTTCAGCCGAGTCCCCCTCTGGCAACACATTCTTAATCAGGAGCAGGGCGGGGACACAATCCAAAAACAAATAAACCCCACGTCCCATAGACACACCACTGACCTCTCGTAGGACACAGACCATGGCAAACAGCTCGCATTCGACGATCCTCCAGGATTGTAGTACCGCACACCCCCTAACACCAATAGTGGCACCCTGCTCGAACACAGTCCAAGCGATGCTGGCACCTGCAGCCATCTTGGACCCATCACTGTACACCACCAGATCTGAGCCTCCATTGAGCTCCGTGACCTCCCTGGCGTGTCTCAGGGCCATGGCATCCTTCCCCTTCCAGATGGTGACCGTGGGACGGTAGGAAAGTACCTTGTCTGAATGCTGTCGGTGGGCCACCATGTCTTGTTCCTTCCAGTCCAGCCGAATCTGCCCAAACCAGGGATGGTCTTCACAATATCGGTAATTTATGAACCGGCTGTAGCACCTCCGCTGTAGGTATCTGCCCTGAAAGGCGACAGGCGTGACCTCATATTCGGCTAGCAAGATACCGTTAGCCAGCTTCATTGGGGTCCGGAACACCGATCGGAGCCAGTCGTTAACGTGGACCTGAATTTGCTTCACGTACGACAGGTAGTCGGTTACAAACTCAAGTCCGTAATAGACGGTCGGAAGGTAGGCTGCCTGCACCAAAGGGTAAGTCTCCCACGCTCCCCATCCCCGAACACTACCAAACCTCCTCCCCATTGCCGCAATCCTCCTCCTCACGCCCAACCCCTTATCTAGCCAATAACATATATGAGAAGAAAAGTTAAGAAATACATTAAACCCATACGCAAGAACTCGCAGGTCCTCAGACGGCAAAACCATGTCTCCCCTCAACTCCATTCCTTCCGACGTCTATCACCAAACCCAATCCACTGCGTTTTCAACGCACTAAACCCCATTCCTCTAGCTCGTGCAATGCGATCACAATCCCAAAACAGTACCCCAGCATGGTAACGGGCAGCGTCACAGGAATCAGCCGCTACCATTATGACCCCCATCATCAACATAGGAAGCCAGCAAGTGTCGGACACCAGGGGAGTATCGCATTCGCGGGGTAAAAATGTCGGCAACATATGCGCCGAACAGGAAGGGCGAGAGTGGCGATCCCTGGGGTACCCCCTTGCTAACATGGTAGACACGGGAAACACACCCATTGAACCGGAAGCGAATGGACCGACAGCCCGTCCATCTCCGAACCCACTGACACAGGTTGGAGGGGCACCCCCGAGCCACCAGGAAATCTGACAGGAGGTTGACATCAATGTTGTCGAACCCTCCATCCACGTCCATTGACAAAATCAGACGCTTGGATCCCTCATTATGGCGAAGGAATTCCTGAACGACCGCAATGGTATCGTGTACACCCCGTCTCCTACTGGAGCCAAACTGCATCTCGCCAAGGTCTAGACTTGCGGCCAGCTGGAGCAACACCACCCTCTCCGCCACCTTAGCCGTGGTCAGGAGCAAGTGTATCATATGCCAGGATTTGACAACATCGTATCGCGGCTTGTCGAGCTTGGGTATAAGCACCACCTCAGCTCTATTCCAGTCCGGAACGTCATGTCGCAGCCCATAGTCAAGGAGGCGTCATACCGTTGTGGCATCCCTGCTTTTCCAAAACCTTAGGAAAGGATATCCAATGTCATCTTTGCCAGGACCTGTGTTTGTGGGTGACCTCGCAAGTGCCGTTTCTATTTCCTGAGCGCTGTCCATGTAAGCCACACTTTCCACCCACGGGGCTGGGTTGCCAGGCTCGAGCTGTTGTGCATTCAGGTCACTGATCTCGGCATGCGTAGTAGCCAGAGAGCCGTCCGATCATACCAGTGAGGGCAGCGTGCGCTTAGCCTCAAGCTTTCGTGCTAGCGTGAAGATGTCTGGGTCCTTATTTTCTGACATCATGGTCCTGATGTGATTGAACCGAGCCCTCAATAGGCAAGCTCGGTAGATACACCTAGCCAACCTAAAGTCCTCCGTTCGCTCCGCCGTGCGTTTGGAGTATCTCTTCAGCCGGGCCACATCCAACCTCATCCTCTCCAGCTCGGGTGTCCACCAGTCGCACTGGTTTCTGCCAACGGAAGCCCGCGGGAGTGCGTCCACCACACCTCTCACTCTTCTCCACAACTGCTCATCATCCACCTCTTTTAGGGCGTCTAACTCTTTCCCAACCTTTCCCCATACCGCCTTCTTCCAAGCAGGCCTCTTCCTCATAACATTGTCAGAAGGTCCACGTGTAGTCAAATAGTCTGGGCAGCGTGTTCACAGCCAACCACGTCAAAGTACCTGTACTGTAGGTAGGGCCGACGGTACAGGCAGAGGTCGATTATAAATATGTCGTGGAATGTTGGCCGATCGGGAAGTGACATGTTCAGCAGCCGTGGCGCCATCCATTCCCGTAACCATCTTCCGCAATGTTCCTGCCTGGCCACCTCCGCCCGTGGGTCCCAGTTTCGATGTCTGGCATTGAAGTCACCAAACGCGATATCCGGTTCCCCGACGTCCCTCAGCCCTGACTGATAGTCAGCCTTGATGTGTGTAGGTGGGATGTAAACGCCTGCGAGCACCCTCTTCTCACCCCTCTCCCAAAACCCAACCTGGGCACAAGAGTCTCCATGCCCAACAACATCAAATAACCCACACAAATGCGAGCGTACAAACACCTCCACCCCTGATCCAACAACAAAGGAAAACAAATCCCAACTATCTACCTCTACTGGTACATGCTGTCCCTCCCAATCAACCGGAGGTTCCAAAACAAAAAACAAAGCAAAAAAGAAAAACAAATCAAACACCAGCGCCCGATTCCTGCCACTCCTCCCCAGGTTTAATGCTATCGCTGTGATACGCATTACAAGAGGGCTTCGACAGATCCGCTCAGACCGCAGGGGCCAAACTTACTAGCAAAACCCTTGGAGTCCCGGGTGAACCACAGGGTATCACCCTTCTTGGGAACGGGCTTCTTCTACAAAATACCACGCTTGGGGGAGCGGGAAGGGGGGGGTCGTTCAGCCTCTTTACCCTTAGCCTTAGCGGACTTCTCCTGAGGGACAGCCTCCTCTTCCCTGTCACTACTTACCCCCACCACCCTGGGAGTTGGTGACCGCCCCCCGCTCCGGCATCGCCTCTGTCTTTTCCTTTCAGGCCACCTATCCGTAGCGCCCGGCACCTCGGATGAAGAGGTTGTGGTGGTGGCTGTCGTTGTTGTTGTGGGTGGGGAGGATACGGGAGTCCTAGAATCAACTTTCAAGGCAGGACATTTCTCATACCCAGCAAAGTGGTCGGTCCTATCACACAACTAGCATCTCCTGCAAGTGTGTCCACACGCCTTACCCACACCCCCAGGACACCCCAAAGCCATGCACATCTCTTCTCGGGACTAGTATTCTCCATAGCAAAAGTGACACCGGGAAGAGAGGGCACAGGTGGCCTGAAAGTGGCCCACCTGCAAACACTCACTGTAAACCTTCGCCGTACGGTGTTCAGTAAACACCCTAACATTCCGTGTACCACCCCGAAGCAAGATCCTCCCCGCCTCCAAAGCAGCCTTAGCCGCCTCATTCTCCTCCACCACAAAATGAATACCAGAAGACACGGTGTTATCCTGCCTCATGGCATGGATGGACCCTATGATATCGGGGCGGGACACTGTGACTATGCCAGGATTACCTAGTTCCAAGTCAGTGTGTAGGCCGTCTGAGGCCTGCTCCCCAATCCACCCATCGACCTTCCAGATCGAACCACGGCCGGTGTCAGACAAAGGGACACCAGTCACCGTGATCTTGACCTTCTTCACATCCTTCTGGAAGACGAATTCTGGAAGTGAAAGCTCCTTCAACACTGCAAGCCTGGCCCTGTCAAGACGGTCTCCAAGTTCAGCAGCAGAGTGGGCCGCCACGGTGAGGAAGATACACCCAATCTCATTGCGGATGTGTCCAGCCCGAACGTAAGGGCAGGTACCGCTAATCTTCAGCGAGTTGGACTAGGTAACATTAATACGGGCCCGAATAGCCTCGATCATCACTCCTTCCGGTAGTGCCACTTCTTTGCAGGTGGCAAACCGCATTGTGACATGCCTTCTCCTAGCATTTGGGGTCGGCGAGGACTGCGGAGGAGCCAGCCTTGGTGGTGGTCCCTGCTGGCTGGCGCTGCGAGGAGGGCCATTGCGAGGGATCAGGTTGGGTACCACATTGTAGATCCTCCTGATCGCGCCTGGTCCTGATGCGAGGGTTTGCACCATGGGTGCTGGGGCGGCAGCAACGGGGGGTGTAGCCTGCCCGTCAGTAGTAGTCTTCCCCTGAGTCTTGGCCAGGGTTGCCGATGCTTCCTGGCCAGCCTGAGCTGCCATCTTTCTCCTCCTCCTGGCAGCACCACTCAGACACCTGTCCCTCTTCCTTTCTCTCTTCTTTCCATCCTCCTTCTCCTCTTCATCCTCCCAGCTCACCTTCTTCTCTTCCGTGGCTTTTCCCACCTTCAAGACTACTCCCCCATCACTGGAAGAGCTGCCACTACCAACGCTGTGGGAGGAGGCCACTGAAGCGGGTCAGACCGGCACTGTTTTAGCCTTCAGTGGGATGGCTGGTTTGGGCACGTATGCCATTTCCTTTACCATGTCCACAAAAGACGCTTTAGCAGCAGGGGCCGCCGAGGCAGCACCTTGGCCCTTGGTAGGGACTTCAGTAAACCCCCCTGATGAGAAGCGAGGGACGGGGGTAGTCGCTGAGGACTCGGGAGTCACAAAGGGAGAGCGACGATGGGGGGCCAACCTACCTTTCAAGGTGACAATCTCTTCCTCCTGCTGGCCGACTATCTCTGTCAGGGTCTGGACCGCGTTTTCCAAGCGATGAAACCGACGTCCCACCTACATAATGGCGACCGTTTCCACAATCTCACCCTCCATCCATGTCCGGACGTCCTCCACAGTGTCAGGTTCCTCAGACCCGTCTAAACTGGGAAGAGGCGACAAAAGGGGTTGAGTGTTTCCCGACTGGATATCCTCGAGGCCTTCCAATATGGACCCCACCACACTACCAGACCTGGGCACGGGGAAAGGGGACTTACCGGCTGCCATCATCTCATCCACTCCGGCCCTGATCTGATCGGCCATCGCGACTGCTACATCAGCGTCCTCTGGTTGGGTCTCTGGCAGCTGTAACTCCAGTGCGGTACCTGTACTGCGCGAGATGCCTAGCAATCCCTCCAGTATACCCCCAGGCGACGTGGGAGGCAAATAATCATAGTCAGGGGGGGACGGGCCAGGCAGAGGTGTTCTCGGAAGGCTGGGAATGTGAATGCTATTGCCCAGACCTGTTGCTTCCGAGTTTCGTCCTTCCTCCAGGGCCATGGCGGTGTCCCTAATGATTACCTGTGCTGAGGGCACCACTTCCTGGGTAATCAACAAAGGGGGGGACGAGGGGGGGGAGTCCACAATAGTGGAAGGGATGAGCACAGGGGGGGCCAGGCGCTTCCAGTGGGTTTCCAGGACATGGGAGAACTCCTCATCCGGGACGATCTGTTTCTTCCGACCATCTTCAACATCAATCGCTGTCATGAACCGAGGCTCAAAGAAGGGACAAGGGGCCAGGGCGGTCTGCTTCCGGGGGGAAAAGGAGCGGGCGCGGCGTAGCGTTTCCTTGGCCGGGAGGGCATAGTCCTCATCGGCAGGGTCGTCCAACTTGAACTTCCCGGTAGTGTAAAGGGCTTTTTCCCCAGAGGACAGCCCAGACAGAAAGGAGGAGGTAGAGGTGGCGGAGGCTCGCTTAGTGCGTTCTCCAGCCACTATCTTATCGAATACCGTACGATGTACGGAGGGAGAGGTAGACTATGAGCTGGCCTCAACTGTAGCAGTGGCCGAGCCTTGCTTGGCTGGCGGGAGTAGGGAGGACTACGGAATAACAGCCTGCGAGTCGGTAGGGGTAGAGGGGGTAGGCGCGGTTGGCGTATACACCGAATCGTGATCAGAGTTAAACCGATTGAAGAGGCTCGTGGTAGAGGCGTTGTCCAAGCCACAGGAGGCTGGACAACCCTTCCCAAATAGGCAACCCTTCACAAAAGACTCCACCTCTTTCATCGTGAGGAGGGCGGCTGCAGCAACCGACCCCCTCACCAAATTATCCAACACTGGGCTCACGGCGTTGGGACAGCCATGTTCGTGGGTGAAGGACAGAAAACTATAATCCCCCCCAGGCACAGCATAGGACCGTGTAGTTGTAGGGATGAGGCCACGGACAGCCTCAGAGACAGGCGCAAGAGACGAGGTGACGCAATCCGTCTCAAGCGAGGAGGAGGGGTTGGAGTGGAACTGAACTGGCGACGACATCCTGGAGTTGGGGACAGAGTCCGCGGAGGAGGAGGCAGAGGAAGTCGCCATTCTTACTCAAGCCTGTGTCCAGAGACTACCGGGATCAACCACAGATATCTCCCTCTAGAACACCTTCTTAAGCGAGAACAATTATTCTATCACCCAACCACCCGACAAACTAAGATGGAAATGATGAATTGTACCGATGAAGTTATCGTGAGCGAGGCGAAATGCATTCCACGAGGTCGAAGCTCGCTACCGAGGCAGAGCGAAGATAAGAGTAAGGAAATTGCTTAAAACAAAGCGTGGAGAGCCTATCTTCCTCAGCCATACCAACTTCCTTATATAGACCTCTCCTCGCAACCCTAACCCTGATGACTCATAACTCTGAGTCATCTAATCATAACATAAACAAGTCATATGACTCACATGAGTCATATGCACGAGACCCATGACTCATAGTCGAGTCATGTGCGAAACATAACAAAATTTAACCATAACATAAACAAGTCATATGACTCGAGGGAGTCATATTTGTAAAACCCATGACTCATAATCGAGTCATGTGCGAAACATAACAGATCATAACATACACAAGTCATATGACTCGAGTGAGTCATATGCGTAAAACCCATGACTTATAATCGAGTCATGTGCGAAATCCTGAACTACCTGTCACATCCGTGACAAATACTTAAAACAAATCATAAAATATAATCCTTACCTGAGTATCAATACTGGTTACAACCTTGGACTTAAAGGAGTTCTCTCAACAACACTCTCCTCCTTATCTCTTCAACGTCGATGCTAATAATACCACATACTCTTCTGGCTGCCTAATATCCCCTAGTGATGCTCCACCACCCCACATAACACTTTGCAGGACATTATATTACAGTCAGCCTTTAGATAGAAATCCATTGCACAATAAGCTATGAAGCAATAATGAGAGGTAAGGATCTAAATATTATTGGTCAGTAGCCCATGTAGATTGCTTGATCTCTTTGATTAGTTTTGCTCATACAAGACATGAACAAATTTGTGTATTTAAAGACCATCCTATTCCATGGTAGAAAGGACAGACTTCAACCGATAGTATTTCAATGTTCTTAGTTGCACAGTTACTCCTTAGTTGCTCCAGTACACCTTTGAAGCCTCCTTGAGTTCATATAGCTCTTGTCTTCTCTCTGAAAGCGTGGGCCACCTGTCAACTACTGTACTCTACCTCAAAACATGATTAGTACCTAGTGAACATGTTACAAGTCTCTACATTCGTTGTTAGTTTTATGTTAGTTTAGCTAAAGCATTCCAATTAGGGCATCGTATTTGCCAGTGGTTAGGTTTTCTACTATCATCTCTTGAGGAGGTAGTAAGACAGACCCAAGTTGGATAGTAGTATTACAGGTCTTATGACTACAAGATCAAGATCCTTTAACTACCATATGGACAGATATAGTTGACTAAGGTTTTTAGTAGGAAGCCCATGGGCAGAGATGAAGGTATGACTGATAATGTCTTACCCAATTGTGCCAGTATCAAATAGGACTCTAACTTTGTAACCTACTCCTAAGTTTCTCGAGAACCTCAGGGAGATTCCCGGATACTATTTGGATAGGAGGAGAAGCTTCAATGGAAGTCTTCTTAGATAGTAGCGGAGCTGAAGAGAATATAGAGTGACTGTTCAACTTAAAGTATATTAGAAGAGCGTTCCTGTGAGGCTTGAGACCAAATCCTTAAGGGATTGTAGTCTCTTTAAATACAAAGGATCGTAACTAGGAAACATAACAATACTAACATATCCAAGGGAAACATTCAACAATGCTAACATAGTAGCGAAAGTAAATCAATCAAAGTCCTAAAGGAGCAGACTTGAAGCGACAGGATAAAACTAACAAAACAAGTAATGGAATCCAAACAAGACAAAACAAGCGGTCGCTACTAAGGTACTAATCCAGTAGTAACAAAAGTATAAGGGGATACCCAACTGGATAGTAGCAGAGCGAGAGGTACAAATAAGCGAACAAAGGAGATGTACTCAATTGAGTACTAACTAAGTGATAAAGGAAATATCCACTACTAGGAATACTTATGAGTAGGGGAGCACTAACTTCAAGCTAGCCACATGGTAAAGAACAATAGGATTCCGTTACAAACATTCGACCCATTGTTTAGGATGGTGTAATGTGTTTGCTAGGTGCTAATCATATTTCAGGAGGTGTACAATAGTTGTTAGGTGACCTGTTCTTCTAGAGAGAAGGTGAGAGCTGTAAGAATTAAAGGAGGCTTCAGAGGTGTTCTGGAGAAACTAACGAGTAACTGTTCAACCAAGTATATTGAAATACTATTTGTTGAAGTCTGTCCTTTCCATCGCAGAATAGGATAGTCTTTTAAAGACACAAATCTGTTCATGTCTAGCATGAATGAAACTAAACAAAGGTAACACACGATACACTGTGGTAAAATAACATAAGTATTAAACTGATACTTAAAACAAAACATAAAACAAAATGCTTAACCAAGTGCCAGTACTGGTTAGATTCCCCAAAACAAAACAACTGTTTAAACAAAATCAAACCTAATAGTCCTGAAAGTTAGAGTCCTCAGAAGGCTTGAAAAACTCACTTTCTGCTAACATCCAATTATTGGTGTTGAGATACCAAACACAAGTAGAAATATTAACATAATAGTGGGATTCAAAGAAGGATAAGTTATAGTAGTCACGAATACCATATTCACAACCATCTTTCACTTACACCTCATTGTAGTCAGGACAGTAGTCTACCTAGAGGATAGCAAAATAGTTTTCAAGTTGGATAACATTACTGTTCAACACAAGTCCAACAAGCTGTTGTTGCTTCCTCACAATGATCTCCTCATTTTTTGACATTATTAAGGTATTCAGATGGTGGCGATTCAGATGAAATCATTGAGAGCCTGCTCCAAGGGTTGGTTCTATTTTTCACTGCTTTCAAATTCGGACTCAAAGTATAGGGCTCAGTAACTATCTCTGGCCTAGAATTCTTGATGCCATTGCTCAGTTTCTGGTGCAGTTGGTGACTAGCACATCGTGATATTGTTGATAGTTGGTGGTAGGGTATTGTCCGGCCTGTTGGCTTTCCACCATTCATTCACCATCTCCATGGCACACTCTAGTCCTTCTAGCAGTTTCCAGTTGTTCTCACTCGATAAATATCCTTACCATTTGAGGAGGAATTGATTATTCCCATACCAACGGTGGTGGTCTCGGATTTCTTCAACTTCCCATTCCTCTTTCTTGTTGACTCGAGTGTAATGGGAGCAGGGTGAGAGTGAATTCGTCCAGGGAACTTTCAGTCCTCGTTAGGGTAGAATCGTTTGACAGAGGAGGTATGAAAAACTGTGGTAGAGCGGCTGTACATGTGTCCATCAATCTAGACAGTGTAGTTTTCAGTATACTCATTGAAGGCTAAGACCTTAAATGGTCCTCTCTAGCGAGGCTGTAACTTCTTGCTTCGTCCAGATGTAGTGATGAACATGCTTCCATTAACAATAAGCATATCTCTAACCCAGATAGGTACATGTTTGCATCTTCATTTCTGAGCAGTAGTAACATATTTCACCCAGTAATGGGCCATCCCCCAGTAATGGGTCACTTTTTCAACACAACTAATTTTCAAAGAACTATGATTTTCTACCCCTAAAATTAACAAATCTCAATAAAATTCTAACTACAATCTGCTATCAGATAGGTGAATTATGTTGTTAATTTATAAAAAATAATCTGCTTTTTCCAAAGAGTAATTTAAGTAAGTGATATTTCATGATTGATGCAGAAATTGGAATATATTTAGACTATTATTTGTAAAAAATATTTCTTCTTGAATGAGATAGTAGTCCTAGTGATTAAGAATATCCATGTAACGTTCCTTGCTTGGGGTTAACTAATAGCGACGGGCAACGATACTTCTCTCCTTCTGTTTAATCTTAATAGATGTAACAGTTCTTAGATCCGTTGATCTACGTTATCACCGTTCGTTGGATAACGCCTGTTAGATCTTAAATAAGATAGCTTCGCCTCATGTAGGCTCGTGAGAAATGTGTCGGATATGCAAACGTGATAAAGAGCGTGAAGATGTTTTATTCGTAAAGTAATAGGTAAGGAAATTACTTAGAACATTCAATCTAATTTATTTATACTTGTACCGCCGACTCCGGCATACGACAAGTCCCCGCCGGCACAGGGTTAGCGCAAACCGGAACTACCACTAACTATGAACAAACCAAACCTCCAGCCCCGCACCTCAAACATGCCCGCGCCATGCCCACAACACGAACACTAAATACAAAGCCATCAACGGTAAAGAAAGTCCTCCTCGCCCCCGCATCCGAAGTACCTCTGGCATGGCACAAACTGCAGCCCTTGTAGCAAGTCCGCATCATTCCTGAACAAGGAGTACGAGGGGCGAACCCACGAATGCCGAGATAAACAGGCGACAGGCTGGACCCAGGCCGAAGCTCAAAGCCGAAAGGGTGTCCGACAAAGGCAAGTTCCCCGTACAAAAAACAAAATTCCACTACCGCCCGGTCTGAATACCGTCCCGCAATCCCTCCCCCACAGTAGAAAACCAACAACAATTTATCAAAACAGGCGGCACCAAGGCAGAGAGGTTGTGACCGACATGTCCACAACTCGCATCCGCATGCCAGGCCGTCGACCCTATGAACCCACCTTGCCAAGTGCCTCCGAAGAGCGTAATGGTGAGGAGGACCTGTACCCGCTGCCTGTAACCCCGAACAAACACAATAAACAAAAGAAATACATAGAGGTGGTGACAGACCGAAGAGGTCAGTAGGGCCTATCTCCTACCCGTGGTGCCATGCCTCCGTCCGCCGTTCCCGCAACCAAACCAAAGAAACCAAACAAGCCCCACAGAACCCAGCACACAAGACCCAAACAAGTCCAACCCAGAGGTCGCAACCCACTATCCGCACAGGTGGCCGTCAGCCAGCTGGTCCGTCAGGAAGCCTTACAGCACTCAGCAGCTTAACCTTAACAGCCCAAGCCGTCTGGAAACACTTAATTAGACCTCGCCCAACCTGACGCAGGACCGACCAGTGCTCGCAGGTGCCTCTCCCCGCCAAGTCAGCCCCCCCCAAGCCCCACACACCAGACACCGCAGTTCCCATCCAGCCCCCTCAGCCCATCAGGCAGCTCAACCGCCCGACAGCCACAGGACAGCCGATACCTGACCCCATCACGCAGCCACTGGTCTTGACCACCGCAACAGAGCCCCAATCCCCCAGCACCGTGTAGCCGAGGGGGGCCACTAGGACGAACCCGGGGCCACAACATATGCGCCAGCATCCAAAGACGCCGGCAACAGTCCCAGTCCGCCCGGACCGAAATCCAAGCAAGCCGAGAGGGAAAACCAGGGAACCCGGAGGCACCCCAATGTGGGCCCCAAAGGGCCACACCGTAGAGTGACGAAAGGTGCCCAAACTGACGCTTCAGAGAGGGCGGGTACCAGGATAGGAAACGAGACAAACAGAAGGTAGGCCCCACTTGCAATGGGTCTGACCGCCAACCACCATCCGTAACCACACCGACCCCTGCACTAGACCAAGCGAGGCCCGGCAACCAATCGCCCCACATCACCCCGGGTAGAAGTTCATCCGCACCAGGAGGTAAAGAATTTCAGGGTCAAAGCCATCCCCAAGTAGAAGAGAGGAGGAGACACCTGACTGAACCACCGTAAATGCCACTCGAACCAAAATCGAGGGAACGGTGATAAACGACATCGTAGGATTCCGACCGTAAAGATAGTAGACGAAGGGCGGGGCCGGCGAGGCCTCCGTCCCTTGAGGAATGATGGGATCGGTACGACGTGTTGATACTTGGGAAGGTCATCAGTCTAACCCAAGGGCGTTTTGTATCGTGAACACTAAGGACACTTTTAAAACCCAACAAGAAACATGAGCTGGCCCAAAGAACGACACGGGTGTTTCCCCCCACAGCAATGTTCAAATCCCCCATCCTCCGAACGCGAAACACTGCGAGTAGACGAGTAGACAGAGAAGCCGAAGTCTTTTTACCGAAGGAGGGCTCGTAGACGCCAAAGGTGAAGAGGCTCGAAGCGAAATCATCGTGAGCATCAAACAACAACGAGGAGGCGAAAACAAGTAACCACGACACTCCACCACACAATAACCTCAACACCAAAGACCCCAGGAACTACTGAGCGAACTCAGATATCTCCCCCAGAATCCGAGGATCAGAAAGCCATCGTGGGTGCGAAAGGAACGCTACCGAGGCGGAGCGAAGATAGAAGTAAGGAAATTACTTAGAACATTCAATCTAATTTATTTATCCACGTACCGCCGACTCCGGCATACGACGTGCCCGGGGCTGGAGGACCCCCCGGTTAACGCACCTCCAGTAACTACCACTATCTACAAACAATCCAAACCTCCGACCCCGAACCTCCAACATGCACGCGCCACGCCCAAACACGAACACTAAGTACAAAGCCATCAACGGTAAAGAAAGTCCTCCCCAAAGCGACACCGTAGACCCTCTGGTATGGGCCCAACCAAGCCAAGTAGCCGTAGCCACCAGGCCTCCTCGCGTAGCCGGAGCCGAGCAAGGTACCAGTCCCCCAGGTTCCCCGTACAAAAATCAAAATTCCACTACCGTCATCTGAATATGACCCCGCAACCCATCCCCCACAGCAGAAACCCACCCGGGCGCCCCCACTCAATGATCTCGGGACACCCCCAGCCGACCGCCATGGCCAAACACCCCCCCAAAATCCCATAAACAAATGAAACACCCAAAACCCAAGCGCGAAAACCCAAAGGAAAGCCGACTTACTGAGCGAGGGCTCCCTAGCCGAGAGGGCTCAGTCATAGGCAAACACTCGGAACGTGTCGCAAGAACCACAGCGCGCCCCACGTCGGCCACCGACCACGCCGCCCACGAGGGCTCCCTGACACCCAGGGTCAGGGCAACCCCCACGGCACAACTCAGCCTCCGCCTCCGACAGCACTATTCCGCCGGGGCCTAGAGGTACCGGGCGCGCTCGGGCGCGCACCGGCGAGGGCGACGATTCATCAGAACCGGGGACAAGTGGCACAGGTGAGGTCTGGTCTTCTTTGACCCGGCGCTTCTTGTTTCTCCTCCTCTTCCCACCCCCAGGTACAGGCCTACGGTCGGGGGTGGACGGGCCACCCTCAACACTACCCACCGCCACAGGAGGGGCGCCACTAGAGGCGCTTCCCCGACCAGCCACGGGCTCAGCCACAGAGGACTCAGACACCTGACCCCCCGAAGGAGGCAATGCCACCGCAGCCGGCGTCACCACAGGGGCAACCACCCCACCCACCAAAGAGGACGCCTCTGCCACCGCACCCGACGAATCAGGTGGGGGCCCACCCACACCACCCTCCGTGGAGGGTGGTGCTGGGATAACCGCCGGCGTAACAACTCCCCGCGGGAGCTCCTCTGCCAGTCCCTGAGAACTCTCAGGGTCCAGCCCATCCCCCACCGTAACGACCGTAGCAACCGAAGCGACCGAGGACGTAGGCGACGAAGGAATAACCGTAGGAACTTCGGACACAGCCATCGTAGACATCATGCCCTTAGTGAAAAGGACCTGAGAATGCCGGGCGTCCGACAAGGCAGCGTTCTCCTTCTCAGCGTGATGAAGCCGCCGAGAAAGGACAGAGATGTGATGCCAAAGGCGAGAGACTTCGGCCTCCAGGGCGAAGTTCTTCTCGACGGCACGAGACAGAACCACCGACGAGCGCAAGGCGGACGCGGCGGAGGGGGGAGAGGCTCGCTTAGCCATAGCGACCGTAAAGAAGCGAGGCAAAAGGTGAGGAACTCGTAGATAGGCGAGATGAAGAACCGGGGTTCTTCAAACGAACGTAGGAGGAGGGAAAGCAACTATCGTGATAGAAGCTAAAGACTTGAAGCTATCGTGAGATAGGAATCAAGGGCTCTGATTGGCCTGACGACTGTAGATTCGCTACCGAGGCGGAGCGAAGATAGAAGTAAGGAAATTACTTAGAACAAAGCGTGAAGAGCCTATCTTCCTCGCTCGTATCGACCTCCTTATAAAGTGCTCTTCCGCCAACCCTAACCCTGATGACTCACAAGTGTGAGCCTCGTGAAAAGCCTTACCAAAGTCATATGACTCAAGTGAGTCATACGCGCGAGACCCATGACTCATAATCGAGTCATGTGCGAAACATAACAAATCATAACATAAACAAGTCATATGACTCAAATGAGTCATACGCGTGAGACCCATGACTCATAATTGAGTCATGTGCGAAACATAACAAATCATAACATAAACAAGTCATATGACTCAAATGAGTCATACGCGCGAGACCCATGACTCATAATTTAGTCATGTGCGAAACATAACAAATCATAACATAAACCAGTCATATGACTTAAGCGAGTAATATGCGCAAGACCCATGACTCATAGTCGAGTTATGTGCGAAATCATGAGCTACCTATCACATCCGTGACATTAGCTCCCCCCTCCTTAAGCCTGAGTCCCATCAGGCTTCTATCTGTTTTCCCCCATCTTTACCAGGTCCCGTCCGTACGTGCAGACGGACCTTCGAAGTCGATGATACTTCAACTCCCAATCTCTGGCCATCGTCCTCACTACTTCGAGCGTGAGGTTGGCCGTTTCGATCGTCCTTTGTTGTTGGGCGATCGTGTGTGTATGTGCCGAAATTGTGGCTTCGGCCATGCCAAGTTGGCTTCGTAGTCCCGAGATTTGCCTTTGCAGGCTTTCGTAGTCGGGCTCGGTTTCGGCAGGGGAGTTTTGGGCCCCCCTCTCCTCAGGCCATGTCCCCATGGCCTTGCAGTGGTCTCGGGCCATTTTCTTCCCGAGCGGCCTCCTGCTTCCATCCTTCTTCGGATGGTATCCTGCTTCGATTTTCGCTGCCTTATGTGCCTGGCACTGAATGCGATAGCATTCAGTCCATGGTTTTGCAGCGTGTTCGGGCCTTGGCCCTCCCTTCTTGTAGGCTCGCGGGAACCACCCGCTACCTTCCTTGTCTCATAGATGTACGGGACATCCGTCGCCGTAGCACACCGTCCAACTCATGACGTTATGCTCTGCATTCTTCCGAGCTTCTTACTCGCGTTTAGCGAGTTCTTGGTCTGTTGGCCCCATCCACGAGTACTCGGGGCTCGTTCGGGTGACTGCTCGGGAGCAGTCGTCCCAGCCCTCATGGGGCTTCATTGGCGACTTAGCGCCTTCGTCTTTGGAGTTGATGGTGATCGTTATCCCGGTGGGGCTTGTCGGGATAGCGTCGGTGGAAGAGTTCGATGGCATCTTGAGCGTTGGTGAAGTTGCTCGCTGGATACCAGGTTTTATCGTGTTCGGGAGAGTAACCGGTCCACTTGGCACAGTATTGGAGTTTTCCGTAGCGCAAGCGAGAATCGATTATCTCGTCGAGTTCGTATTCGGATTCTCCGTCTATTTCTAGCGGAGGAGGAGCAGCTATTGTTTGTGAGGGAAACTTGTCGTCGTTGTAGATTTCGAGGAGTGAGATGTGGAATGTGTTGTGTATTTTCCTCGAGGGAAGGAGATCGAGCTTATATGCTCGGTTCCCAATTCTTTCCAATATCCGAAATGGCCCAATTTTCTTGTAATCCAATTTCTTGGATGGTCTCGTGGTCTTGATGTTGCGTGGTAACAGCCACACCATATCTCCTGATTGTAGGTTCGGATCGGGTCTTTAGTGCTTATCGTATTGTTCTTTCTGTCGTTGTTGTGCATAATCCATTTCGTATCGTAATGTGTCGTGTAATTGACTCATCTCCGTCTTATCTGTTATCATTCCACCACTCGTATGATTTGTGGCCTGACTTCTCGGATGTTGTCCATAATTGGCGAAGAAGGGTGTCGTGCCAATCGTTTCTTGTTTGCTATTGTTATATGCAAACTCCGCCATCGGAAGTAGTTCCCGCCAATTATCTTGTTGATAATTGATCTATGCGTGTAGATATTGTTCCAATATTCCGTTTACCCTTTCAGTCTGTCCGTCTGTTTGTGGGTGGAAGGCGGTGCTTAGCCTGTTCCAGATTCCCATTTCTCCTGTTGCCTTTTTCCATGCGCCGGATGTGAATAGTGATCCTCGATCCGTGATGATGTTCTTTGGTAGTCCATGTAATCTAAAGATTTCGTGGAATATCGTTCGTATGAACGTTGCCGTTGTCATATCCTTTTTTACCGGAACAAAGTGACTCATTTTAGTCAGGCGATCCACCACAACCAAAATGGCGTTCCATCCTTCCGAACTTGGAAGGTCGGTAATAAAGTCCATGGTTATCGTTTCCCATGGTTTTCCCGGCACTTCGTTCGATTTGAGTAATCCGTATGGCGGTGCATGTTTGGCCGTTTTCGTCCTCCGACATATATCGCAATTTTTGACGTATCTCTTGACGTCCTCGCGCAGTCCTGGCCAATAGAATGACCTCGTGATGAGTTCTGTTGTTTTAGCCGTTCCTCCATGTCCTGATATTCGCGAATCGTGGTGTTGTCGTATGATTCCCGTCCTTATCTCCTCTTCTTCCGGAATCCATTGCTTTCCGTCGTACCATAATTGATTTTCTTTCCACTGGCATAAACCCAGTGCTATCCCCTTCATTTCCTTTCTTCCTTCTTCCAGTGCTTCCCTTATCGTCTTGATAGTTCCATCTTCTTCGCTTGCTTCCTGTATTCTTTCTTCGTTTTCCGTCGTAATTTCAACCATCTCCATCGCTTCGATCCTGTCTTTCTTGAAATATCGGTCAGCTGGTAGCAACGTTTGGATTTTCCTGGTAATCCTTTCGTCGTTATCGTCTTGTGGTCTGTCGCTCGATATTCTTGTGAGAGCATCTGGTTTGCCCCCTTCCTTGCCAGGTCGGTATTCGATTTGGAATTTGAACTGACTTAGTTGTTCCATCCATCGTAGTTGTCGATCGTTTAGCACCTTGTCCTTCATGAACGGTACTAGGTTTTTGTGGTCTGATAGTACTTTCACAACACCTTTCGTGTCGCAAACGTATCGTCTCCATTCCTTCATTGCTTGAACTATTGCTAATAGTTCTTTGTCGTGAACGTCATAGTTGCATTCGGCGGGTGTCATTTTCTTTGACCGGTAGGCGACCGGTCTCCACCTTCCGTCTTTGCATTTCTGTGAGAGTATCCCGGAACAGACATATTTCGAGGCGTCGGTTTCGATTACTAGTTCTTTATCGGGGTCGTAGTGAACTAGTAATGGGGCGCTCGTGAGTGGTTTCCTGATGCCGTCGAATGCTTTCTGTTCATGTTCGTTCCATCTCCATTTGGCTTCTTTCTTTGTTAGGTTATAGAGAGGTTTAGCAATCCTGCTGAACCCTTCTATGAACCTCCGATAGAAGTTGCAGAATCCAATGAAGCATTGAACATCCTTTCTCGTTCCTGGTGGTTTCCATTTCCATATGGCGTTTGTTTTGACTGGGTCCACTTTGACTCCTTGTCTGTTGATGATGAATCCCAAGTATTCTGTTTCCTCCTTATGGAATTCGCATTTTGTTGGCTTGATCTTCATTCCGGATTCCTGGATGCATTCCATCACTTCTCTAACGTCTCTGATGTGTTGCTCCAGGTTATCGGAATAGATGAGTACATCGTCTAGATAGACGATGCAGCATCTGTCGAGGAACCTACTCAATATTTGGTTGATCCATCGTTGAAAAGCCACAGGTGCATTGGTTAGCCCGAAAGGCATAACCAGGTATTCGTACATTCCGTACTTGGATGCGAAAGTGGTTTTCCATTCATCTCCCTTTTTGATTCGGACGTTGTGGTACGCGTCCTTGGTGTCGAGCTTGGTGAAATATTGTGCTGTTCTTAACCGATCCAGGGCTTCTCCTATCAGGGGTAGCGGGTATCGGTCCTTCTTCGTGAGCGAATTGAGTGCTCGGTAGTCCACACACAGCCTTAGTTTTCCGTCCTTCTTTTTGATGAACATTATGGGTGATCCCCATGCTCCTTTCGTTTCCCGGATCCATCCTCGGTCCAGATTGGTCTCGATGTATGGTCTTAATTCTTCTAGCTCGTGTTCGCTGAGTGCATATACCTTTTTCCATGGTATATGTTGGGTTCGTTTTCCGTCTTTGTCCAATTCGAGATCGATTGCCAGGTCTACCCCGTGTCGATGCGGGGGTAGTTCTGTTGCGTTGTCTTCTTTGAATAGATCGTGGAACTTGTGATACTGTTTGGGTATAGTATCCCTCCAGTCTTGTTGCTTTCGTTGTTGTTTGTCTCGTATGGCCAGTTCCGTGCTGATGTTGATCTTGGCCCATTCTAGGTCTTTCGTGGTGAAGTTCCATCGGAGCATGCCAGTGTACGCTCCTTCCTTATATTCTTCGCGAAATTCTTCAGCTGTTATTTCGCATATCTGAATCTTGTCTTGTTGGCTCTCGGTAGCCTCGTATTGGTCCGTTGACCCAAAACCTTGGTTTCCTCTTATCGTGTTATCGAGGTCGTTAACTTCTTGAAGCTCTTCGTCGTTGATCTTTTCGATGATCAATTGAGCAATTCGATCTCCTTTTGAGATCTTATACTCCTTATGATTCAGGTTGGCCAAGACCACCTTTATCTCACCAGTATAGTCGGCATCGATTACCCCGGCGTTGACTATTAGTTTGTGTTTCACCGATAGTCCACTCCGTGGTGCGATCCGTCCATAGGTGCCGTCCGGTAGTCCAATGGCTATTCCTGTTCGTATCGTAGCTTGTTCTTTTGCTGGTATCGTGGTGTCTTCGTGTGCATACAGGTCGTGTCCTGCGGCCTTTATTGACCCACTAAGAGGTATCCCAGCCTCCGGGTCCATCTTCTTGACAAGAATTCCTTGATTCTTGTTCTTCTTCTTTTTCTATCTGTTGACAGATATCTTGGCCTCTTCGTATCTCGCCTTGAGGCTTTCGTATTCGACGTCGACTTCAGGGGTTCCGTACACGGTTGGTGGGTCTTGTAGGCATTCCTTCTCGCATAATCCGCTTGCGAAGGTTACCTTATTCTGCATCCAATCCATGTCCAGGTTGTGTTTCTTGAGCCAGGGCATTCCTAGCACGATCTCGTGATTTTTGAGATTTGCCACTTGGAAGGTTGCCATTTCCCTATGGTTTCCAATTTCCATAGGTACTTGCGCGATGTGGGTAACATCCCCCATTGCACTTGGATTTCCATCCGCGAGGTAAATCGTCCTTTTCTTGTTCGTATTCTTGGTCTTGATTCTGTGCTTGTCACAGATTCCTTTGTCAATGAAATCCTCAGTTGCTCCTGAGTCTATCATTGCGTATATCTCGATCGTTTCGTGTTGGTTGACATGTAGCTTCGTTTTGACCATCAACTGGTCTCCGTGTGTTTCCATTGATTCCGTTTGCAGTGCCGCGTATGTGCTCGATAACTTGATGGGTTTCGGCTGTTCCTTGTCCCTCAGACCATCTATTGCTTCGGACCGTCGTCTTTTTCTGATTGGTCATCTCCTTCGTCCATGGATATCTCCCTCAGGTTCGTTCTCTTTGGAAATTGTTGGAACCTTTGCGTGGTGAAAGGTCTCTTCGTCTGTGTTCCATTTCCATTCGATCTTGGCCTTCTGCAATCCTTGATTCCGTGTCGTTTGATTCCGCAATTGAAACAAAGGTTATCCTTTTTTCTTTGGTCGTATACGCCTTGAGGGATGTCGAGCCTTCCTTTCTTCCTTGTGCCGTCCAGCTCCATGGGCTCTCCTCTGTCGTCTTGTTCTTGTCTTTTCCAGGTTCCGTCCTGGTTCCTTGGTGATGTGTATGTCTTGTTGGTTGTGACTGGTGGGTGATAATTTCGTTCTGCTGCCTTGCACTGGTTTATCCAGTTCTCCTTGTCTATCGCCCAGACTGCTAATTCCGTTGCCGAAGTCAACTTTTTCGGCATGTGGATCATAGCATCACGATAGATCTTCTTTAATCCTCGTGTGAACCATCTTCCTGCTGTCGTGTCGTCGACATTGGCGTCTTGCATGAGTAGCCTGAACTCGTACCAGTATTCGGTTACGCCACGATTTCCTTGCTCAGCCACTTCGAGCTTGTTCCTCGCTTCTTGTTCTCTGTCCAGGTCGTCGAACTGTAGGGTGAACTCGGTACGAAATTCATCCCAATTTCTCCAAGGTCTTTCAATAGTTCCTTCTGTATACGGTCGTATCCAGGCCAGTGCTGTTCCTTCTAACAACGTGCATGTGTAGAGGATTTTCTCTTGGTCGTATCCGATAGTCCATCCTACCGCTTCGAAATAATTGTCGATCTGGACGTTGAAGTTGCGTAGTTTTTTTCGTTCCCCCCCATATCTGGGTGGTGCCTTGACCTTTGGCTGTTGCATTGTTCGAGCTGGAGCCACTTGTGCCGCCGGGGCTGCTGGTAACATGGCTGCCGTTACTGCAGCTACGATAGCTTGCATCTGCGCTGGGGATATTCCAGCATCTCCTTGCGCCGGAGGGGCTGCTGGTTGTGATGCCGACATCCTCCTTGGTCTCGGTGTACCTTCTGGTGAATTTTCGTTTGGCGATCTTCCTTCGGGAGTAACAGGGCTAGCTGCCCTTGAAGGAACTTGGGAGGCGTTCTCTAGGGCGTTGCTGAATTCTTCAAAGTTTCTGAGTCCTCCTTCGTTTTCTGTGAGATCGATATCTCCTTCGTGGTCTTGTCCCTCAGGTTGAGGGTTTATATCTGCCGTGTTGAAATCGTTGAGCGTCGCTTGGGTGACGCTTTGTAATGTAACGTTCCTTGCTTGGGGTTAACTAATAGCGACGGGCAACGATACTTCTCTCCTTCTTTTTAATCTTAATAGATGTAACAGTTCTTAGATCCGTTGATCTACATTATCACCGTTCGTTGGATAACGCCTGTTAGATCTTAAATAAGATAGCTTCGCCTCACGTAGGCTCGTGAGAAATGTGTCGGATATGCAAACGTGATAAAGAGCGTGAAGATGTTTTATTCGTAAAGTAATAGGTAAGGAAATTACTTAGAACAAAGCGTGAAGAGCCTATCTTCCTCGGCCGCCTCGGCCTCCTTATATAGTGCTCTTCACTCAACCCTAACCCTGATGACTCACAAGTGTGAGCCTCGCGAAAAGCCTTACATAGGTCATATGACTCAAGTGAGTCATACGCGCGAGACCCATGACTCATAATCGAGTCATGTGCGAAACATAACAAATCATAACATAAACAAGTCATATGACTCAAATGAGTCATACGCGCGAGACCCATGACTCATAATTGAGTCATGTGCGAAACATAACAAATCATAACATAAACAAGTCATATGACTCAAGCGAGTCATATGCGCAAGACCCATGACTCATAGTCGAGTCATGTGCGAAATCCTGAGCTACCTGTCACATCTGTGACAATCCACTAGAAATTTGAGAAGGTGTGAGTAATTTTTAAGGTCAAGCAATAGCTTGGAAAATGTAGTATACTTATCATTGGTTATAGTATCTGTCAACCTATTATAAAAAACATTTTACAAGTCACATTTTTCAAGTAGTCAACAATTTAAGAATTGTGAATATGAAATCAAATATGGAGAAAATACTCTATCTGGTAGTAATTGTTACAGAATATCATAGGATCGTTTTATATAATCTTTGATTGAAGTTATAAGAGTTTTGATAATTATTGCCTGGCATTAAGGAAATATAACAATATATGCTAACAAATTGCAGAATAAAGTAAATCTAAGTATGGGATATACCAGTGAGGATACTTAGATGTTTATGATAAGGGATTGTAAGTCTATATATACTAAATTTATATAACTCTATATTACTTTACTGAATGATCTTAAATTATAGTATATAATAGTTGGAAAACAAAGTTACCCAAATTACAGATTGAAACAGGTTAAACTAATCATGTATCATATCAGAAGACAATAAAGAACTTAAGAGCAGTTAGAGGATTCAAGAAAAGCTAATTGTAAAAGAGATATCTCAATATTCAAGTATTTACAATAATATTTAATGATTTTAAAAATTAAGATAGGGAAGTAGGGAAGTAGTACAAAGTAATTAGTAAATATATCTAGAAATACTATTAGTAAGAAATATTAATAGTAGAATATTTATTTACAATACTACTAATCCATATAAAGATGATTATAACTAAGAAAGCTATATAAAACATATATTCAAGTAACTTTACTGCCCAAACACTTAGAACTTCTCTTATTACCTGATACTTACCTTTGCTTCTAGGAATATATATTTAATAGTCAATTTGAAATGTCTTAAATAACCTTACTCTTATAACTTTAAGTAAAATAGTGGTTAATTCAAAGTATAATTAAAAGTAATGAATTAATATTTAATTCCTACTCAGTGGCTTTTAAAGAAATTTCTAGATAGTAGACTATTCATTTGATAGTAATATTTCTGTAATTTCTCAGGAAATTAGGTTCCTTAAAAATTACTTCCACCTCCTCAAATTTCTAGTGGATATTCTTAATTACTGGGACTACCATCTCATTTAAGAAGAAATATTTTTCACAAATATTAGTCTAAATATATTGCAATTTCTGCATCAATCATGAAATCTCACTTACCTAAATTACTCTTTAGAAAAAACAGCTTATCTTTTTATAAATTAACACCATAATTTACCTGTCTGATAGCAGATTACAGTTAGAATTTTGATGAGGTTTGACAATGTTTGGAGTAGAAAATCATGGTTCTTTGAAAATTAGTTGTGTTGAAAAAGTGACCCATTACTGGGTGAAATACATTAGTACTTCAGAATTGTGCAGCTTTTACTGCTTGGAAGGCATCATGGGAGATTACCAGGTGCCGGTAACGGTTAAGATAATCATCTGAGTTGAGGATTGAGGAGTTCTTGAAAAGAGTGGTAGGTAAGAGGTAGTATGGTTGGCCGAAAATTACTTTATATGGTGACATACTAAAAGTATCGGAGTATCCAGCATTGATGTATGCTGCAAGCTCGACAAGGGCTAGTTTTCAGTTGGTTTGTCACTCATTGATAAGGTTCTGGATTCCAGTCTTCACTTCTCTTATCTTGCACTCTGTTTAGCTATTGGTCTCATGATGTCTTGGAGTGGTCATAATATTGTTGATTCTGAGAGACGTGAGGGTCTGCATTTAGAATCTCGAGGTGAATTGTGAGTCGGCATCGCTAACAATAGATAGAGGGTATCCATGGGGTGTAACGAGGTTTCATTAAAGGATGTCCCACATATCTTTAGAGGTATTAGTAGTTTTTATAGGTAGCAGCTATGTAAATTCATAGAATCTGTCCATGGCTACTAATATGGTGTCATATTCAGCTGATTTGTTGAATGGTCCAGCAAAATCAACAGCAAAGGACTCGAAGACATCGGAGGAGAGTTGGAGTGTCTGGACTCTTCCTTCTAGTAGTTGAGTTCACTCCATATTTGCTTGACAGAGTTCACATTGCTTAACAAAATCTTAGAAGTCCTTTTGCATTTCTGGCCAATAAACATATTCACAGTTGTACTGGATATTTCAATCAGCACTGTGGTGTCCTTTGTTGTGGATTTCAGTGGTAATATATTCTCTGATAGTTACACTATTGAATATATGGCCTTTTGGAATATACAAGCATCGATAGCCATATTTGGTTAGTGTATAAACTATTCCATGAGATACCTGGTAAGTTACAAGATCTCTATCCTTGATACTATCTAGGGCTTTGAAGTAGATAGGGTCATGATGGTATTCTTAAATCAATTGTGTCCAGAAAGAGGAGGTGAGTTCATCTGTGGTGGTTCTGACATCGCATTCATCCTCGATAAGGGATCTCCGGGATGGTGGAATGAGTTCTTTTTCTTTTTCAAAGGTCTCATAAATCTAGCGACAGTGTTCAGGAATTGTAGGAGATATGACCGACATGATGGTTTCAGTATTGAAAACTAGAAGGGGTCTACCATCGAGGGGGCGTAAATCTATTGGAAGAGTAAAGGAGGGCAGTGCAAAGAGTGGTTCATATAGGAAGATTGCCACTTCCTTGATTTGTAATGCTCTCTCAAGTTGTTCTAAGTACTGGTGTCTTCGCGGAGCTGGGTTTCCCAAGGTGGTAGAGGCTTGGGTTGTGAAGGAATTCCTTAGCCTTGTGGATTTGTTACTGAACTTAATTTCAGTCTGGTGAAAGAGGCATGTATCGTGATAACAGTGAGATCAGTGGAGTGTGCTTTGGTCAAGGTCTTGAGGCGGCATACGGTGGAGGGTACAATCATCTTTCCATTTGTCTTCAAGATTTCGGCCTCGCTCTTTTCCTACCAGTGTCACAGCATACATAGTACAGGCGAAAGGAGAAGAGGAAGAGGTTGTGTTTGCACAAGCCAAAGATAGTTCTTCCTTGAAGGTAGTACTATTAGAGCTGTCATTACTTCACCTAGTGTGGTCATGAATGAGAAGAGAGTTTAGGAGTGATTGGTTCTCATAAATGCGAGAGAGGGAGTCAGCTAAATAGTTGGTTCTTCCAGGAGTGTAGACTATTTTGGCAATGTATTTGCTTATTTCTCCTATTCATCTGGTTCTTCTCCATCAAAGTATTTTTTCGGTCTTCAGGTTGGTAAAGAGTTGATGATCGGTAACAATGGTAATGATGGTTCCTATTAGGAGGTAATTGAAAGCTGCAAGAGCATCAATTACTGCAAGTGCTTCCTGGTCGGTGGTTCTGTAGTTTATTTGTAAATCAGTAAACTTCCTGCTGTGTAACGCTGCCGGTCTCGCTGGTTCATGGAAAGGTCTTTGTCCAACTGATGCTCCAACTCTAATATCAGAAGTATCGGTAACCAGCCATATAGGTTCTGGCTTGGAGAGATCAATAGTTTAGGATCAACAAGGGGGCGGATTCACTTTCCACATGCCTTGAGTTGGACAAACATAGGTGCGGTACCTAGTGCCTCTACTCGGTAGATGACTCCTCACCTGAGATTCTCGTTTACCCAAGTATTGAGTTAATCTTTATATGCTTCAGGGATGGTGTATGCTGGTTGGTTCTTGAGATTAGTGGGGTCTCGCAGTTGGATATAGTAGTTTATTTCCCTCATAGGAGGTAGTTCTTTGGGGATTTGTTCAGAGAAGACATTGCAATTCTCATCCCACAGCTTAGTGCTGTAGTCTCGCAAACGGCGGCTCAGAGTTCTCCACTTGTTGGTATGCAAATAACTCTAACATTGCGTTCTGGGAACTCAATAATTGAGTCTCCACACTTGATGGTTATACTATAGCATTTGAGGTAGGGCATCTCAATAAGGGCATAGTATTTGGCTAGATTTTCAACAAGCATCTCTTGAGAGGGTAGCGAGACTGACCCTAGTTGGATGGTAGTTTTTCATGTCTTATGACTAGTGGAACGAGATCCTTTAACCACCATATTGACAGCTAATGGATGTTTGAGGTTTTTGGTAAGTAGTTCATAGGCAGAAACAAAGGTATTGCTGAATTTGTCTCATCCAATAGCACCGATCTTGAATAGGACTCGTGCCTTTTTTCTATTGATTAAGATAGTCCCTTCAAAGGCTAGGTGGGCTTTTGCTATTAGCAGTAGGCAGGTGCTGTTACATTCTATTTTGATATAGCCAATGTGGATTTCTTCAGATTCACTAGATTGTTGGTTATCATTATCGACATCGATGTGGTTGGCAGATGCTTCGTGCTTGACTTTGACTATCTTTTCTTGCCCTTCTTGGTAGGACAGTCTCTTGCCATGTATCCTGTTTTTTCACACCCAAAGTATTCACCCTTTTGTGTTCTTGATTCTTTAGTACATTTGCCTTTCTTCTTGTAGGTTTGAGGGTTGTCTTCTTTTGAGTTATTAGAGGTGCTTTGCCTGGGCTATCTGGAGCTGCCTGGAGTTGTTTGGGTCTTGTAGGCTTTAGTTTCATGGAGGATGATGTCCTTTCACTCAGCTCTTGCAATTATTGTTGCCAAATCATCTGCTTCCTCTTCTAGGGGTTCAACTTCCTGCCGGAGTGTGGGGTGCATGGCATCGTAGCATCGTCGCTTGAGGATATAGCTAGAGATACTTCTACTCTGTATCTAGTCCCTGAGCATTAGGAGATCCGTTGCGATATCTGTGATCTTCTGACCTGTGTTCCATCTACTTCGTCAATATCATTGAACTGTTTGTACAAAAGGTCAGTGGTGATTGAGGATTGAAATTGATCCTTAAGGTAATTGAGTATTGTTGATCCTTTAAGCTTCGGGCTGCTGCCATATTCTTTGTAGTATTGGTAGTATGCAACAACCGCCTTTCCTTCACAGAATGATCCAATCCATAATCAAGTTGACGGCTTCTCCCCATCTACCTTGTTTATAAAGAGGTGGTGTGTTACTTCAGTGGCCCATGAATTAAAAGCTTTAGCTTTGAGGTCTTCTCCTTCTCCTGTGAACTTTGGTGGAAGGTGGATCCTGATTTTTGGTAAATTGTGTATGTCTTCTTCTTGAGTTTCATTTGGCCATGACTTAGAAGGTCCTCCTCCAGTACTTGCTATGTTAGATTAACATCTAGAATTGGAGGCATCTAGAGGAACAAATGTAGGCTTCTTCACTGAGGTAGGAGGGAACTGGCCGGGAGGTTGAGTGTTTTCCATTGTATCATCCTGAGAGTCCTTGGCAGGATACTTGGATTGTCTCTTCTTCGTGAGATTTTCTGGTGGGATCTGCTTCCGACTCTGTATAATCAATGACTCTATATTAAGGTCGAGCTGAGGCCAAATATACTGTGATTCTGCCACTTCACTCCAATAGCGTTCCAGGATGGATGTCGATAGGTTGATCAGGCCTAAATCCGAAGACAGGGTCTTAACCACTTGCTGAGGTTAAAAAAATGTAACGTGTTAACTAGGTGCTAATCATGTTTCAGGAGGCATACAATAGTTGACATGTTGCCTGTTCTTCCAGAGTGGTGGTGAGAACTGTATGAACTAAAGAGAGCTTTGGAGATGTACTGGAGAAACTAAGGAGTAACCATTCAACCAAGTATATTGAAATACTGTCTGTTGAAGTCTGTCCTTTTCATTGTGGAATAGGACGGTTTTTTAAATACACAAATATGTTCATTTCTAGCATGAATGAAACTAAACAAAGATATTAAGAGATACACTTTAGTAAAATAACATAAGTATCAAACCGATACTTAAAACAAAGCATAAAACAAACTAAGTATCAAAACGATACTTCAAAAAACCAAGTATCCAAGCAATACTTAAATCGAAACATAAAACAAACCAAGTATCAAAACGATACATCAAACAAACCAAGTATTAGAGCGATACTTAAAGCAAAACAAAAAACAAACTAAGTATCAACATGATACTTCAAACAAACCAAGTATCAGAGTGATACTTAAAACAAAACATAAAATAAACTTGGTATCAAAATGATACTTCAAACAAACCAAGTATCAGAGCGATGCTTAAAACAAAACATAAAACAAACTACGTATCAAAACGATACTTGAAACAACCTAACTATCAGAGCGATACTTAAAACAAAACATACAACAATATCCTTAACCGAGTACCAGTACTAGTTACAGATGGTGTCTTCTAAAGTAATGTAATGTTTCACTCATGAAGGTAATCAGGTACAATTGCATTGCACATTGTATTCTACATAAATATAGCCAATATGAATTTCTTCATATCCACTAGATTGAAGGCCATCATCATTACTTTCAATGATATTTACTGATGTTTTTTATATAACTGGTACTGGTACTCATTTAAGGATTTTGTTTTATATTTTGTTTTAAGTATCACTTTGATACTTAGTTTGTTTTGAGTATTATTTGGATACATATTTTCTTTTATATTTTGTTTTAAGTATCGCTTTAATACTTGTTTTATTTTGAGTATTATTTTAATACTGATTTTATTTTTTGTTTGATTTTAAGTATCACTTTAATACTCGGTTTGTTTTGAGTATCATTTTAATACTTAGTTTGTTTTACGTTTTGTTTTAAGTATCACTTTGATACTTAGCTTGTTTGAAGTATCATTTTGATACTTAGTTTGTTTTATGCTTTGGTTTAAGTATTGTTTTGATACTTGGCTTGTTTGAAGTATTGTTTTAGGCCCTGTTTGGCATGATACAGAATAAAAAAACTCAGTATTTTGTTAAAATGAAGTTTTTTTTAAAACAAAAACACTGAGTTTTTATGAAAATATTGGCGTTTAGCAAGCTCAAATTTTTTTCTTTTTACTTCACTACGCGACGATCTTTGAAAGCATAATTAATAGTAAGATATTGATAGTATAAGTTATACTTAAAAATTGGATTATAAAATTAATACTTACCACTCAACCTGGAAGCACGAGATGGTTTCTTCTCAAATCTACCTCCTACCTTGTTAATAATAGAACTTGCTATTTGTATAATGTGACTAGTATCAATCTTGAATTGAGATTGGTAATTTCTTTCCTATTGAGACATATTTAAGAGTGTTTGTAGATTGTAGAATTGTAGTCTAAATTATTGAAATTCTGAATATTTAGAGAAACTTATCAAAGAAATTCGCTTTTATAGACATCTATTACTTTAATATTAATTGAATACATATAAGGATAAATTTTATATATTATTGGAAACAAAATACCTTATAATCCAACTTATGAAATAGTTTAACTTAATTTTCAAACAAGTATAATTTGATACCCAAAAAGGAAGAGTTATTCCCATTCTATTTTTCTTTCATGAATTACAGGCTAAAAAAATACTGAGAATAAAAAAACAAAGTTTTAAAATACCATGGTATTTTTGTACCTATTAAACATCCCTTGAAAATTTTAGTTTAATACAAAAGAAAAAACTGAGAATAAGTGAGAAAAACTCAGTTTTTCTGATATGCCAAACAGGGCCTTAATACTTAGTTAGTTTCAGTATGTTTTGTTTTTAGTATTTTTTGATACTTATATTATTTTACTCAAGAGTATCACTTGATACATTTAATTAGTTTCGTTCATGCTAGATATAACGTGATTTGTGTATTTACAGACCGTCCTATTCCTCAATGGAAAGGATAAACTTCAACAAACAGTATTTCAATATATTTAGTTGAACAGTTACTCTTTAATTTCTCCAGTACTTCTCTGAAGCCTCCTTTAGTTCATACAGCTCTTGGAAACTCGTCTCTAGAAGGGCAGTCTACCTGTCAACTATCATACTTTACGTTAAAATATGATTAATATCTACCTAGTATTCGTTACTGGGCCTCTGGGGGCCCGAAACCCTGGGTCCCTAGCTAAAAACCCCACCCCAGCCTGCTCCTCGACCCTAGGCAGAATGGTGTTTTTTCTATTTTTTACCTCCCATCTCTGGGCCCACTCCAGCTCATGCCCTAGGCGGGCCTCCATCAATTTTTGGTGGAGCGGGGTGGTAGAATAGGGCCCTAGAGCACGGGCGGGGCTGAGAGGAGAAAAGAATACTGGCCTTAGACCCATTAATGGCAGGGCCTCTGAGAGTAAAACCCACCCCGCCCCACCCCGTAACAGATACCATATTGAGAGAACATGTTACAGCAGTGTATAAACTGACAGAAAGCATAATGGTATTTTTATTCGTAAAGTAATAAGTAAGAAAAGTACTTAGAACAAAGCTTGGAGAGCCTATCTTTCTCAGAAGTTTTTTTTTTTTTTTTTTTTATCATAGATTTATTGTTTGTGTAAGGTACAAGAATGTGCATTCAGTGCTAGCTATGGCAGAAATAAAACCCCAAAAATCAAAATAACTAACAAAAGAAAAATCAAAAAAACGGTTCCTCCGATGGCGTCCAATAACCGACGCAGAGCCTACACAGGACTTATAAAGGAAAACTACTAACTAGCCAGTATTATAAAGGAAAAAACAATCAAACGACAGCTTAAACGGGAGACCTTCCACCACTTAGACCATTTGGTGACCCAGCCAATGACAACTAGGACAAGGCAGGAGGAGAAGGGGAGGGAGATAACGAGGGTATGCCAGGGACATAGTGTGCATACATTTCAGGAGGGAAGCAAGTTCTGGTTGCGGTGAGATAACAACCAAGGCCCACAAGGGACGGGATCGAGGTCCAAAGAGAAGAGTCAAGTCCGATATCTGTTATCCCCTGGAGGTCTATCTTCCTCAGAAGGTTCAGCCTTCTTATATAGGCCTCACATTAGGAGCCCTAGTCCCAGTGGCTCGTAATTCCGAGTTACCTGATTATAACACTGGCATAACCAAGTCACATGACTCAATTAAGTCATATGTGTAGAACCCATTACTCATAATCACGTCATGCATGAAATATAACAAATCTCAACCTGAAAGGTTATATGCGTGAAACCCATGACATGTAATCGAGTCATGTGTAAAATCCTGAGCTATCTGTCACTTCTGTAATACTTAGTTTATTTTACTTATTGCAATATATGGCTTAACCCATTGATTCATTGTCATTTCACTATTATACTTTTCTCTTATGTTTCGTACTAGTGTTTTACTAACATCGTCTAATACACTTCTGTTACCACGCTACTACTATCATGTATCATGTGAAGGAAAGGTTTTCTAGTTGTATTTCATATGTCACACTTATCGAAGGATAAAAGCTGGATATTTTTCCTATCTCTTTAGTTCAGTAGTCAGTCATCGCACGTCTTCTTTCTCTTGGATTTTTATCTTGTTCCTCTAGTCTTCAATCAATATTACCTCAGTTCCAGCCATAAAATCTAAGATTACTAAAGTGTATCACTTGATACATTAGTTTAGTTTTGATTCATGCTAGACATGAACACATTTGTTTATTTAAAGACTGTCCTATTCTACAATAGAAAGGACAGACTTCAACAGACTGTATTTCAATATACTTGGTTGAATGATTACTTCTTTTGTTTTCTAATTACACCTCTAAAGCCTCCAATAGATCACAGCTCTCACCTCCTCTCTGGTAAAGTTGGCCATCTGCCAACTATCGTACCCTACCCTAAATGTGATTAGCATCTTGCGAACATGTTACAATATGAGATTATGGTATGGGATGCAGTTTGAAATGAATTCGCATATGACATTATATGTCGGCATCAATGTAGAAGTCTGAGCTTATCAAGTCTTTCCAGGTATGGACATAGTACAAGCTCTTAATCATGAGCCTATTTCCAATTTGATGCCTCTCATTGTTGGTGAGATCCACTGCCTGGCCATCTTGTGTGGGGATTTTGTTCGAGTAGGCAATTCTCTTGTACTAGTGTAGTGATATTTGTTTTCTTTCCTTCCAAGTCCATAACTTAATTAAGCACCCATGTGATTCTTGCTTCTTTATCAATATAGGTTTCAAGCTCACTTTCCATGATGGTGTTGCAGTTGAGTAATCCTATGAAAGATATTGTGGGTAGTGGTATACTGAAAATTCTTTCATCAAGGCGAATCTATCATTCAGCTGTTTGGCACTCCTCGGGAGTGCCACCTACTTGGAAGGTCGCTTAGCGTCATTGGCAGTGGTGAGAACCTTGGCACCGTTACCCACCTCGACAACCACCCCCTCCTGCTCCCCACCCCTGCCAGTCCTCCGGGCAGTGCCCACCACCTCAACCGCTTTCTCCCTCATTCCCACTCCCTTAAACTACAGCCCAAACACTAGTACCCCAATATGCGGGTGCTAGAAATTTGGTAGTAGTAGCTTCCTCTGCACCCTGGGCTCGGTTATGCTATGATGGTGGTAAATCCGACTGTGCTTATTTTGTGGCCGGTTTAATTAAATCTAGTCGAGTATGTTCTATGATACAACAGGTTTAAAATGCTCAAGTTTTACTAAGCACATCACATTCGTGGTGAGATTACATAACTCTGACACCAAAGGCTGATGCAACCCAGAAGGTACCAAAAAGAGTTACTTCAACAAAAGAATTCACTACTCCACAAGAAACCTTGAAGATTTGAAAAAGAATATATTGCGTAATTGTGGCACTGCAGGTCCATCTCTCGTCTCAGACCTTTGATAAATTTGCTTGCTTCAGGTTTACCAGTGTTTTGGAGTTGTTCACCAAGAGTAAAATCTCATACAAAACAAGCACAATCAGACTTGGTCACTGCAAGAACCCGTTGTTGTGAGTGGGCAGCCTCACATCGTTAGAACTACCGCAACAAAGTATTTGAGTGACAACGCCCTCCCGCATGCTCAATCAATTCATTATCCTGGAACATAGACGAAAATTGGGGGTCGGAAATGCTGAGCTTTGGCAGTCAAGCCCGATGCAACACCGGACAAAAGCAAGAGATATGCAATGATACGAATTGCATGTCGTGAAGTGCCGGTAAGTTAGTTTCCTTCCCTCTCAAACATTTGCCAAGAGCTCCTACTATCTCTCACGGGCGGCGGTCCCATCACTCTCTTGTCCCAAAAAACTATCACAAGTCTATGAGGGGTACTATATTTATCAGCCTGTTTGTGTTTTTTATGGGCAGGATTTTACGGCAGTGCATTACAATACTCGGTGAGGATTGCGAAACTGCACAAGTTGAGCCAGAGTTCTTTCGCACAGTTAGAAAGAGTTTTGTCGTTGCTCTATTTATAACGATAATTCAATTATAATACAACCCGTCGTAGCAAAACCTTCCTAAAATAAAAATAAAAGTTGGAATAATTGGACCTCCATTCTAGGAGGTTGGGGTTTGTCTCACCAGGTGAGTTCTGTCACATTTTCCTTTTTATTTGTCGGCGGGGGACCGGAAGACTGCCTTTCCTGCCGTGCTTTTCTCCCCATACTGTATCATACTGCAATGGAGGAATTTCTGGGCATTAGCTGTCTCGGCCAGAGGTTTATTAGAGGCCACAACAGGCCAAACGGCCAAGAATTTTGGGCACAAGGGAAGAATGTCACAAGCGTCTATAAACCTGTCTCCCCGAACTCATGATATACCAGACGTATGTTCCCCCTACGGCACGAACACTCCTTAGAACCTACTGTGTCGCCACCATTTTCCAATTCAATGACTCTTACGGGTGGTGATTCGCCGGGTGTTTCCCCACCCCCTTCGTGCCAACAGCTCTCACTCAGAATAAAGTTTTTCAGAAGCATGGCAACCAAAAACCATTATATTGAGGGAAATTAGTGAAGCATTGTCATAGTTATTCGCGGGAAGGCTCAAAGAAGCCTTTTTAATACTAAAATTTGGGCTCTATATCAACGCTATCTTAAATTTATCTTTTATTTTTACTTTCACTTTTGCTCGTGGGTGTTTTGTCAAAACTCGTTTTGCAAGGTGGGCGGCTAAGGCTTACGTAAGAAGCGGGGAATTTATTCACTTGGTATGAAGAGCAGACACCAAAGCGACCGAGAATAAGATATTTCACTTGGGGAAGTTTCCCTCAGTCTGCTGTTCAACATGATGAGGGTTGTTGCGGGATTCTCTGGAATGGTTTAAAAGTCACCCACCTAGTTTCACCACGGCTGTGAAATTCTAGCAGAAGGAAGGTAACTCAGAGAGTGTATACAGAGTCTAAGTTCCTCCCTGATATCTGCCGTCCCGCGCGCCCTCCCCCCTCCCGCGAAAATTACCAGGTTTGAGATGGAGCCAAGCATCACGTGCTACTGCGCACGCCCTTGGTCGGGCGATGGAAGCTCGCTTGCGGCTGGGGAGATATACCGGTACTCCTAATGTGGTGACATTTGTGAGTTCGATTACTATTGCATACCCTCCCAGATTCGAGCGGCGGCGCCAAAATGTGGAAGTATGCAATGGCAGTCGTGTTCGCAAGATCAACCCACCCCTGGTAGGCTATGGAGAGCAGAGATTCAACCCACTTTCGCGATACCTGTATAGGCGCAGCTAGGATATATAAATTAAATTGAACCGTGGTAAGCTGGAAGGATGCCTCACACACAATCCTTGCACAGCGGGGAAGTGAAACCTTGCACCGGAAATCCAGATCCCCCGGGTGAAGTGTGATACAAGAGCAAATATCCAGTGAATCAGTTCGCTTCGGAATGTGATAAACCATGCGGGCACTTATCCTGGTGCTAGATAAACTAGAAAAATTCACTATGCACCCCAGCCTTTATATACTCGGGTATGGGCGTGGGTGACCGGACGCTCGGGGATTGGGCGATCAGAACACACCCTCGCATACCCCCATGAGACATCCTTAAAGTAGCATAATATTTGTTTATGCACAGTACATGCACGAGTGCTCACCAAATGTGTCCCCTATATTTGCCCATATAGTATCCAATTGAGGAATGAAACACTGTGCTGCTCTAAGGATGATGTCTCGCTGGCGCACGAGCATTCGCCCTGAAGTGTCCGGTCAGTCCATACCCGAGTATGGTAAGATCTTAGCTGTGGATCGCCGGTTTGTTATATGATCTTAGTGAGCGCACCCATTATACTGTGCCCGAGTAGGCCAGCGTATCTCCCCTGGTGCAGAGTGGGTGTTTCGGGTTTGCGTGGTGCTGCTCTATGTTTCCCATTGCCAAGATCGCCATATATTGTAAATACTCTGAGAGGATAAGCATACTAGGACGTTGTACAATACAATACAATACAATACAATACAATACAATACAATACAATACAATACAATACAATACAATACAATACAATACGGTACAGTAGCTACCTCTCCTAGAAAGGCAGCACGGGTATTCCTTTTGTTTTACCTTCATTGGGGGGCTGAGTTTGTTGTGCTATTCCCTGGTGTGGCCAGGACGAATTCTGGCACCATGGGGCATTTATCCTTGTTTACGGTACTTATGGTATTTGTTGAAAAATATTCTGATTGATTCACCACCTTTTCCAACAAGAGGAGAGAATCCTCCGCTACTTATAGAGAGCGAATGCGCTATTTACATGACTTCCGATATACGTGTTCTATTACACCGTTCTTCATTCCCGTGATGCCTCGATTACCACATGACTTGCTCAAAGTGGAAACGGTATCCAATGACGTACACCACAAGTAGGACACGTCTCCCTCTTAATCTGTAAGACTGATTCCTGTTTAAGGTTATCAGGAAGCCACAGACAACTACCACAATAATACAACACTCCCACCCTTCCGATAACCTCCAACTAAAAGAAAGTAACACAAAAAATAGCGGTAACCTCATTAAAAAACCTACCCTGGACTAGAGTAGGAAAAAGAGTGTCCCATACAAAAAGATTCCAATGCCAATTGATATACTCCTTCTGCCTCCTTCATGCTTCATGGTGTAATCGCATTCCCTTCGCATGGCGCTGATGTGTGTCGCGGGGTAACGCTTTTGTCAAGATGTCGGCCGTCATGTCGGTGGTAGGTAGGTAGGTAAGCTGGATAAGTCCTTGCATACAGGCGCCTTGAATGAAATGGTACTTGACGTCTATGTGTTTAGTACGGTTGTTAAGTCGTGGACTCTTCGCAAGACAGATAGCTCCTTGACTGTCTGAGAGAACAAGTTGTATGGATGGTAGACCGATGTCTAATTGTCAATAGGACATTTCGTGATATAGTCGGCGAAGCCATATCCCTTCTTGAATGGCTTCAGAACTGCCTATGTACTCGGCTTCAGTCGAAGAGAGTGACACTAATGATTGCTTTTTAGATTTCTGTAACCGGTACTGGTACTCGGTTAAGGATTTTGTTTGATGTTTTGTTTTAAGTATCGCTTTGATACTTGGTTTGTTTGAAGTATCGTTTTGATACTTAGTTTGTTTTATGTTTTGTTTGAAGTATCGTTTTGATACTTAGTTTGTTTTATGTTTTGTTTTAAGTATCGCTTTGATACTTGGTTTGTTTGAAGTATCGTTTTGATACATATGTTGTTTTACCAAAGTGTATTGCTTGGTACCTTTACTTGATTTCATTCATGCAAGACATGAACAGATTTGTGTATTTAAAGACCGTCCTATTCTACGATGGAAAGGACAGACTTCGACAGACAGTATTTCAATATACTTGGTTGAACGGTTACTCTTTAGTTTCTCCAGTACACCTCCGAAGCCTCCTTTAGTTCATACAGCTCTGGCCTCCTCTCTGGAACAGCCGGCCACCTGTCAACTATCGTACACCTCTCAAAACGTGATTAGCACCTAGCGAACACGTTACAATTTCCATGATACTGCAGCACCAGCTAGAGTGAAAACATAGCCTGATGTTGATTTGCTGTCATCCAGATCTCCTGCAAAGTCTGAATCCGTGTAGCCAACCAAATTGTCGACAGTACCATAAACTAAAGCCATTCCAATAGTGGCTTTCAAGTATCGAAGAACCCTCTTGGCAGCCAGGAAGTGATCACTTGTAGGCTTAGAGTTAAACTTGCTCAATACCGAAATAGTAAAGGCTAGATCCTGTCGAGTTCCGACAGCTATATACATTAAGCTGCCCACTAAAGATTGATACTCATGTGGTTCAATCAACTTATCTTCCTCCTTGGCCAAGACTAACTTTCGCCCAGGTTCCATAGGAGTCTATACGCCGTTACAGTCTTGGCGGTTGAAACGCTGTAAGCCTGTAACGTGTTCGCAAGGTGCTAATTACCTTTCGAGAGGTGTACGATAGTTGGCAGGTGGCCTGCTCTTCCAGAGAGGAGGCGAGAGCTGTGTGAACTAAAGGAGGCTTCGGAGGTGTACTGGAGAAACTAAAGAGTAACCGTTCAACCAAGTATGTTGAAATACTGTCTGTCGAAGTCTGTCCTTTCCATCGTGGAATAGGACGGTCTTTAAATACACAAATCTGTTCATGTCTAGCATGAACGAAGCTAAACAAAGGTATCAAGCGATACACTTTGGTAAAACAATATAAGTATCAAATCAAGTATCAAAACGATACTTCAAACAAACTAAGTATCAAAACGATACTTAAAACAAATCATAAAACAAACTAAGTATCAAAACGATACTTCAAACAAACCAAGTATCAAAGCGATACTTAAAACAAAACATAAAACAAACTAAGTATCAAAACGATACTTCAAACAAACCAAGTGTCAAAGCGATAGTTAAAACAAAATATAAAACAAAATCCTTAACCGAGTACCAGTACCGGTTACAAAGACCTTATAGATAAACCGCTTTTGATGAAGCCTCAGCTTTCCATTTGATATCCAGTCAATTTTTAAACCGAGAAACTTTCTCGCGGGACCCAAGTCACTCATACGGTAGCGTGAGTTAAGGAGACGTTTTGCTTGATCAATTTGTGGATGATGTTTAGCTGTAAGTAACAAATCATCGACATAGAGTAGTAAAAGAAGCTCGCTATCAGTAGACAGATAAAGATTGGAATCATTAACTGATTTTCTAAAGCCTACAGATAGTAGAAACTCATCGATATGCCGATACCAGAGTCGCGGTGCTTCCTTAAGGCCATAGAGGGCTTTATTGAGTTTGCAAACACTTGCACCTGCTGGCTTACTTAGGTCAAGCCAGTCTATACCTTCCGGTAAAAGCATGTAGATATCATCATTGATGGGAGGATTAAGGAATGCAGTTACCACATCCATATGGTTGATCTCCCACCCATTCAGGGCTGCAAGAGCCAGCATTATGCGCAAACTGACTAACTTAGCGACAGGGGCAAATGTTTCGCCAATATCCACCTGCTCATATCCCCTTATTACTAATCGCGCTTTGTAACGACGACTTCCATCTGGGTTAGCCTTCAAGACATAAACCCACTTACATCCAATTGGATGTGCGCCTACTGGGACCTTGGAGCAATATGTCCAGGTTTCATTTTCAATAAGAGAATGGAACTCGGCACCTATGGCGTCTTTCCAATTAGCATAGCAACTCTGCTCAAGAGCTTCCCGGTAGCTAAGCGGGTCACTCTCAGCTTCATTACTAGCTCTAGACTCAAGCTTCGCCTTATGTGCTTGAGCCAAGCGACGATGGCGGGCCGAGCGGCGCAACACCTGTGCTTGCGGGTTCTTTACACTTAAGTCACTCACAACTGTAGTGCCTTTCATACTGTTTTCTTCTTCTTCTGAAAGAGAAGTCATGTTGGCTGGACTGACCCTGTGGCCCTCTAAAGCCAACTGTGTATCGGTATCGACTCCCTCTTTTCGAGACATTGTAGTAATCATAACATCATCTGTAGCAGTAGCCAACTCATCCTCTTGTAACTCGCCATCTGGGATGCAAGATTTGAGTAACTCCAAGTCCATTTCCTTGCTAACCTTTCGTTCTCCCATAATCTCTGCTTCTACAAAGCGGACATCAGATGCTTGAATCACCCTTTTGCTAACAGGATCCCAAAGGCGCCATATTTTTACAGTCTCATGTACGTACCCAAGAAAAACACATTTCCTTGCCGTTCTGTAAACTTTCCTTTCCGCTGAGGTGGAGGAATGAGTTTGTAGGCTGTACAGCCAAAGCGGCGAAGGTGCCCAAGTTCGGGCTTGATTCCAAAAAGCATCTCATATGGAGTGAAATTACCAACTGTGCGTGATGGGGATCGTGCATGTAGATACACAGCGGTATTCACTGCCTCCACCCAGAACTCATCTCCTAAGCATGAATCTAATATTAAAGCTCGTGCCTTAGTCACAATAGTCCGAATCATTCTCTCACTAACTCCGTTTTTGTGTTGTGTATACGGTGGTGACGGCTCAAAGGAAATACCATATGCCCGAAGGATTCTCCGAAACAGACTGTTGTCGTATTCCCCCTTTCCATTATCACAACGAAATCTAACGATGGGGTACATAGGAAAACACTTTTCCACTCGGGCTGTAAACTCTTGAAGTATAGAAACAATTTCCATAGCTGTTTTACTGTGAAGGAAGTAAACCCAAGTAAACCGAGAAAAGTCGTCGATATATAAAATGAAGTAACATAGTCCTGAAGCTGACTCAGGGAATATAGGGCCACACAGATCTGAGTGAAGTAATTCAAAGGGTCGAGTAACGCGTAAAGCAGGTTTCTGCTCTATCTTCCTTTGGTGCTTTGATTTTATACAAACATCACAGAGTAAAGATTCTTCAGAGGGAGTCTGAATGTAAGCTGACGTAGGTAGTATTGTCTTTAGTGCTTGATGACTTAGGTGTCCCAATCTCTAGTGCTATAAGTCAATCGATGGTAGATTAGCGGAGTTTGCTTGTACGGGTAGAGTCACAACATTGGCCACAACTGATATTGATCTGTTTGCTAGCGGTACCAAACGATAGATCCCATCTGCCAGGGATCCAAGCTTAAAACCTTCAAGAAGACAGGTGGAGTTCTTAAAGGTAATTTCGTATGTTTCACATAACTTACTAACCAATAGAAGAGAAGTTTGAAGTCGTGGAACAAACAAGGCTTCAATCGAAATGACGCTGGATGGTAGTCGCAGGTGAATTGTACCTGCTGCAATTGCTGGAACTGTGGAATCATCTCCAAGGTGGACCATAACTTGTCTTGACAGATGTTTGAAGGTGTCAAACAGGCAGCGATTTCAACAAAGATGGTGAGATGCACTAGAGTCAATAATCCAGTCTGTGTTTATAGGATTCCGACCAACCCTTGCTGCCGGTGCTTGAACAGAAGCATAAGCAGCCTCTGCAGTATCAGTATGGCTCCTCCTATCCTTTCTACCTCTTTTCGCTAATCTCTCTGCTCGAGCCTCTTCAGCCTTCTTCTTGGTATAGCAATTCTCTTGTTTATGCCCTCTTTTATTACAGTACCAACAGAGAAGGTTGTTGTCTCTGCGTTCGGTAGACTGTCTACCACCTCTTTCTCTTCCCCGATAGCGACTCCGGTGAGTATGAGTATGAGCAGTTAAAGCCTTAGGGTTACTCATAGTGCTACTCATATCACTGCTTCGGGAGTCCGCTTGGCGAGCGTTCAAGGTATCTTCGGTTTCCTTGATTTTGACAATCAATTCATCCACTGTTCGCTGACCTAACAGAATATTACTGAAGGTATCAAAGGAAGCTGGAAGTGTCATCAACACATGGGAAATAAATGCCAATTCAGTTATAGGTTCTTCTGTGCCAGACAACAGATCTCTAAAGTATAGCAGGGTAGATATGTATTCTGTGATCGGTTTTCCAGGAACCGGACGTGCTCGTGAAAACTGACGGAGAGTTGACATCCGACCCGCCGTTGAAGCCACAGTGTTTAACTTCTCACCAAGGAGAGTCCACATCTCTCCTGGGTCTGTCAGACCGCGGAGGTACCGTTGGGCACTGGTAGTACAGGATTCAAAGATAATAGCTATCGCCTTACCTTTGCGACGACGGTATTCTGCCAGTAGGATATGGTGGTTTTCGGGTGGCGGGATTTCGTTGCCTATAGTGAGGTCAAATGCATCTTCTGCACACAGGATGACCTCCATGTGCTTCCGCCACTGAGAGTAATTTAAGTGGGTGAGCTTGGGGAATTCACCATACTTGGACCTATACATCGCATTACTCTGAATGCCACAGATGGTGTCATCCATGTTGCCGGTAGAAGAAGCGGTGATGTCTTGCTTGAGCATCTTGAAAGAGTGAATGCTGTCAACCTTAAGGCAGGTGTAGTAAGGTTATGTTGTAATTAAAGAGGTGGTAGAATGTTCTTAGGATTTCGTAGCAAGCCTCCGGGCTCATAACCTGTTGAAAAATATTCTGATTGATTCACCACCTTTTCCAACAAGAGGGGAGAAGCCCCCGCTACTTATAGAGAGCGAATGCGCTATTTACATGACTTCCGATATACGTGTTCAATTACACCGTTCTTCATTCCCATGATGCCTCGATTACCACATGACTTGCTCAAAGTGGAAACGGTATCCAATGACGTCCACCACAAGTATGACAGGTCTCCCTCTTAATCTGTAAGACTGATTCCTGTTTAAGGTTATCAGGAAGCCACAGACAACTACCACAATAATACAACAGTATTAATATGGTTGCTTCCTTTTTCCTCTTTGGGCTTGCATCCTTCCTTCATTCCTCCTCACCCCAATGCGCTCCGGAATTTATGTTGTCGGCAACCCGGACTAGTTGAGACAGCAATCGCACACCTAGCTTCGGAGATCTCAAAAGGCCTCCTGGTGGACGAGCACTTGTGGGAAGATGGCCGGAAAGTATAGCACTAGGTGGTTTTCTATATCGGTTGAGATTGGCTAATATTGTGCACAAGCTTCGGAGAACCCAGAATGACGGGCCTCCCGAGGTTCAGACTTGGGAGTAGGTCAGCCAATCGTGACAACCTCAACACTAAGAGCATCTCTTCTTTTTTCTTTCAACTTATGGCTAAGAATTTGTGCAGGAACCTTGGCGGAGCTAGTAAGGGACAATCGCTGGGGGGCATCTCTACCGGAAATTGACCTGGATTACCTCCGTGACTCGTATAATCTACCCGAGGATCGTCTTGTGGAGGAGTATATCAATCAATGACTGACTTGCGCAGCGATAGAGAGGAACTAAAGGACTATGAGGGGGCTGTGGTAGGATGTGCACAAAAAAAAGTAGGGTAAGGAAAAAACAACTTCGCTCCTTCTTTTCTAAACTAACGGTTAATACAGGCGTATAAATAAAACATAAACAATGTATCATCATTCCATGAATCACCACACCTATCCGTATCTCTCCAAGCATGCTACCCTTTCCTCCATAAACTCCCATGATAACAAAGGAAAGAGATGTCCGGAGAACCTCCCGCCAATCCCTGAACCTCCACACCGATCAATTGAACCTCTGAACTCTCCGCCAGACCCCCGAAACCTCAACAATCTATCTCGATCAACTAACATCGATCTAGAACCTTCAATACGGATAACCCAAAACACATCACGGAGATATGGAAGATTGAGGAGGAACCTGTGGAGGAGCCTGTAGAGAGCATGTGGAGGAGACTGTGGAGCTTGTGCAGGATCCTGTGGGGGGGACTGATGAGACGACCCTGGAGGGGCTTATAGTAAAACCCGTGGATGAGCATGGGGGAGGACGGCGGAGGGAGCAGTGGAGGGGATGGCGGAGACCGCGGAGGAGGAGCCCGGGAGGGGACGGTGGAGGAGACCCTGAGGAGGCCACAGGGGAGGGTATGGAGGGAATCGCAATCAGGACCTCCTATGTCTTCTTTTGTTGTATACCGCGCCGAAGATGAATGTGGACTCGGTGAAAGAATCCAATGAAAAAGGAGCTGAGGAAAATCGCTGCTACTTGTGATTTCGTTCCCTTGCATACCCAAAACAAAATTTAATATCCTAGGAGGATAGGAGTAACACTATCTAGGCAAACACATCCATCCAGCATCTATCGTCCACCCTTTCCCACCAAATTTCAAAGCAAAACAAAGGGGGAATTAACTGGAAAAACTTCTTCTGAAATCCCAAACACATAAGAAACATATAGCAAGCACTCCCGCTCACACGGGTTTTCTACCAATACCCCGGCATTTCCCGCAATGATCTCTCAGTCATATCTTGGTATCCGTAGCACCCCCAAGTATCAGCAATGTTGAGTAGTGACTTCTTCAGCTTTTAGGGGTGGTGGTGCTCGTGGCTGTATGCTGCACTCTCTCTTGAGGGATTGCGTTTGCTTGGCCGGAAGCCGGAAGTTCCCGTGACTGATCGGACCCGAGTATCGACGGTATATTGTAGGTTAATTGGATAGCTGATCATTAACTATGGGAGAAGGTTTCGGAGAGGGGAGCGATTCCCGTTCATTTTTTCGTTCATTGTTTTAGGGTGGTCAGTGTATCATGATTTATGAAATTTCTTGATTTTGTTTTAGCCAGTTAACGGATCTTTCGGTGGCTTCATCAGTTTTGTTATTCCACTTCTTCAGTCCTTGTCGAAATGCCACCCCAGCAGTACAGCGCTACTCCGAAAATACTTGAGTCCATTTGAGCGGGGTGGGGTAGACGGTCTATGGTAGCTTCAACAATCACAGGATAGTTTTCGAAAAGTGATAGTTTTGTTTTGCAACTGAGGCAGACTTGATTATGCTAACTACATTGGGAAAGAGGGCATAAACGGTCTAAACATATGCGCCAATTACATTGCATCATGCATTATTCGGAGAAGTGGCCTCCACGCACATATCTATATCCGCAACAGTGAGTAAGAACAGGACACTAAACTGTGATACCACTTTACAACGATAGCGCGGAAGCCATCGAGTGATCACACATGATTCTTAAGGTTCTTTCCATCCTTCCATCCTTCCTTCTTTGAGTTTTGTTAGTGTGATAGCAAACACAATGTCTAGGGATAAATGAACAGCTCACCCCCAAAACGTCTCCCTAACCGCCATGGGCATGCCCCCCTCTAGGGCTTGGCAGCGAGCCTTCCCCCAAACTACTTGCAACTACTCAAACTCAAACCTACTGATAACTTCCAAAAGCGGGCACTTGAACCCCATCTGGCAAGCGCATTCCCAGTGCACCCCTAGGCCTCTCTAGGAATGTGAAAAACCCATAATTACTCTCCACGGCTGCAACCGCATTGCCGCTGCCGGCCCACAACCCGGTTCCAAACTCCCCCGCGCCAAAACCCCGAAGTGCCATGCTCCTGCTGACCGCGAACGGAGAGAGAGCATGGTGGACGTTCCTTCCGGCGCGAAAGCCCTGTTTGGACCCATATCTTCAAGTGCCACAGGCAGTTCTAAGTCCATAGACGGGTACAGGGTGGAGCGTTTGTGGTGTAACGCCGGAGGGGCGCTTCGGGCTTGCAATATGATCACAAATGTGATGGTAGCCAGCGTGTCAGAGGGAGATGCGGCGTGGATTCTGGCCCCGGGGCGGGATTGTCTGCGTTTATTAATCAAATAATAAGGCTATGATAGGTAGAGAGTGTCCGCGATTCTTGTTCTTTCTATGCTGCCGGAGGTGTCCTATATATACACGAGCTGTTCCTTTGCAAACATATTCTTCATCCATCTGCCTCGCAGAATTCCACACCACCTATTTTTCTTCAGGATGCCACATCGTTCCATCCACACAGCTCCTCCAAACATCCTCCGAAACGTTTCTCCTAAGCTATCGCTGTTCCAGACAGTCCCGATACCTTCGTGCTTCTTTTCCCGTTTCCTATCTCCTATAGTCCGACACTTGGTTGTCGACTAGACCTCCGGAACATAACCCGTTACTTCCGGCATCCCTAGTGCTCACTCCAAAACATCCCAAACACTTCTCCTTGCGCTAACGCTAGTTCCTACATACTCTTACTTACCCGTTGACTCTTTCATTGACTCTTTCCTTTAATCTGTTCCACCATTGTGTTTCTAAACCATTGCCAAACAACCATCGCCTCATACTCTAAACAGTGGAAGCTTCGTGATTTTCAACACGCCCCCTCACGAAGACTTCCCCACCTCTCTGTCTTCCTTAAATCCATTGCCTGCGTGTGCTTCTCGTGTGTAACTCTAGGAAGAGACTTCGTCATGATGTCAGCGATCATAGCATAACCAGGACAGTACTGGAGGTGAACCTTTTCAGCCAGTAAAAGTTCGCGGATGAAATGTTGTTGTATATCGATGTGTTTCCTACTTGCATGATATTCCGGATTGCGTGCCAGTGCAAGTGCTCCTTGGTTGTCCCCATTCAGTTGTGACATCGATGTAATATACTTGAATGCTCCAAGCTCATCCAATAGTATCCATAGCCAAAGGATTTCCTTTGCCGCTTGCGTCATGGCCATGTATTCGGCTTCCGTAGTCGACAGTGCAATTGACAACTGCTTTTTACTTGCCCAAGAAATAGCGCCCCCATTTACCAAAAATACAAATCCTCCTATGGACTTCCGGTCATGCCCGGAACCCCAATCTGCATCTGAGTAGCCTCCCATATAGTTACTTGTACCATAAGTCAATTCGTAGTCTCTGGTCCCAACCAGGTAACGGAAGATTCTCTTTACTGCAATCCAATGCTCGAATTTCGGAGAGTGGTTGAACTGACTCACTAGTTCAACTGCATAGGCTAGGTCAGGCCTCGTTCCTAACATCACATACATCACTGATCCCACGGCAGACTGATAGAGTTCCAAGTCAACCTCTGAGTTCTGCGTTGCTTGAGTCCTATCCTTAGTATCTGATTGAAGTCGAACGTTCAGGTCAAGAGGGGTTTGAGTTGGGCATGCACTCCGCATTCCATGCCGGTGTAGGATTCAATCGATATACTTGCTTTGTCGAACAGCATGTAGTCTCCAGTCCCTATCTCTTCTGATTTCAATTCCAAGGAAGTTTTCTAGTTCGCCCAGGTCCGTCATCTCAAAGGTGTTCATGAGAGAGCTTTTGATCTAACAAATATCTTGCACATTTGCAGCCCCGAGGACAAGATCGTCAACATAAACCAAAACAAGAATTTGACAATCGTAATTGATGTATAAACTGTAGTCCTGTGTACTACGATAGAACTCCTGGTTACCGAAGAAGGTGTGTATCTTCTGATACCATGCGCGAGGTGACTGGCGTAGTCCATATATTGCCTTTACCAAACGACAGGCATAACCTGACTTCTCGTTCTCCTGGAGACCCTCCGGACACTCCATGTATATCTCCTCTTCCAATTCTCCATTCAAAAAAGCTGTCTTCACATCCATACTGTGTAGCTCCCAATCGTTCTCAGCTACAAGGGCGAGCAATGTTCGTAGGGTTGTAAACTTTGCGACAGGTGCGAAAGTTTCCTTAAAGTCAATTTCCGGTTCTTGTGAATATCCCTTTTCTACAAGACTTACTTTAAATCTCTGGTCTTCCTTCCTCTTAAACAACCAGCGGCATCCAACAACGTTGCGACCTTGGGGAACTTTGATGATTTTCCAAGTTCCATTCGTTCGTAGTGATTCCAGCTCACTCTGCCATGTACGTCTCCAGGCCTCCCCATCAGCACTGCCTAGTGCTTCCTTCAGTGTACCTGGATCGTCCACCACAGCCAAATAGGCGGACCCAGGTTCCTGTCCAAACATACTTTGTCGTTCCTGCATACAAGGAGATTGTCGTAGTACACGGTTTCCGGTGGATCGAGTTTCTATTTCCGACTGAATTTGGGGTGGCCGTAGTACGATTGTGTCCTTTTTGTACTTGTCTGCGGTGTTCTCATCACCGCTTTCACAGAGATCAATTGATGGCAATGGATCTCCTATCCATTCCTGATTCTCTCCTTCCATGGCTTTTCCTTTTGATGTGTATATACCAGGTATTTTCTCATCTAGTACCTGATCCTCCCTTAGCAGCATGCTCTGGGGTGTAGGTGGTAGGTGTTGTGTTCATCCCTCATCGAATATCACATCCCTTATGATTAATACCTGCTTTGTTTCCTTGTCATAAATGCAGTAGGCTCGACTTCCACTTTCTTCCGCCTATCCAATCAGACGACATCTTTGTGTGCTGCTGTCGAGCTTTCTTCTTGTTGCTGAGCGAATATGCCGATACACTGCGCAACCAAAAATTCGCTAGTGTTCTATACTGGGTGGTGTTCCGAACCACTTCTCAAAGAGGGTCCTATCCTCATGTGCATCAGAGGGGAGACGATTGATAATGTGCACTGCCGTAAGTGCCGCATACCCCCAAAATTCCTGCCCTAATCCTCCATCGAAGAGCATACATCTAGCCATCTCTGTTATAGTGCAGTTGGCGCGTTCCACAATTCCGTTATGTTCTGGCGTATATGGGGTAGTCGTCTGTTGCGTAATCCTCTGTTCCGCAAGATGTCTCCGAAACATATTTCCTGTATATTCCCCTCCTCTGTCAGATCTTAGCCACTTAATCTTCTTTCCAGTTTCCCTTTCCACCTTGACCTGATAGTCTTTGAACCGTTCAAAGACATCTGACTTTTGCTTCAGGAGGGATATCGCCATTCGTCCGGACATTTCATCGATAAATGTCGCAAAGTACCGTTCTCCCATGAGGCCTTCTACCGCCATGGGTCCACATATGTCGGAGTGGATTCTGTGTAACAATTTGGTACTCTTGGTCCTTTTTCTAGTGTGACATTCCCGTGTCTGCTTGCCCTGTGCGCATACCCCACATACCGTGTCCTCCCCCTCGAAGGACTCTTGGATGTCCAATCCAATTACTGACTTCCGAATCTTGGTATTGTACGTTGACAAAATTAACCGCGATTCAACAGAGAAAAACTTCGGCGATGACAACCACCCTCCCCCACCAACCTACTATCATCAAAATTAAAAAAAAAAAAAAAAAAAAAGTAAATACATAGTAGAAATTAATATTTAGTATATCATCCATCAGCCTTAATAATTGCCTCTACTCTATCCACCATTGATCCAGCCAAAGTATCAAAAACCTTTGGGTCAAGAAGTTCCCAACAATGAGTAATGGCCTTCACTATTGCCTTCTTAACCACATTGACATCACCCTTCATAAGATACAGCTCAGGGTAGTGCTTGTGAAGCTTACCTTTCACCAGAGACCAAACATTTTCAATTGAATTGAGATCTGGTGAATAGGCAGGAATTTCCAGTAGTGCAATTCCCTGCCCTCTGAGCCATCTCCTGAAGGGCAAGTGAGTCTTAGCATTGTCAATGATAAAAAATACCTCTTTCTCTCCAACCCTTTCTCTGATATCCTCCCATGTCCCTAGAAAGTCATAATGATCATAAACATCAATAATTGACTTTCCAGTCACTCCACCCCTAGCAGAAGAAGGATCAGGAAAAACAGGCAAAAAAAGACCATGAGTTTGACCATAAAAAAAACCAGTCATCATCTGGCTAATCCCTTTCTCTCCTCTCCTAGCAACAGGTTCAACACAATCTTTATTCCACTTCTCATTTGGGTATCTAAATACCCATTTTCTCCTCTTCCCTCCTTCTCTCTCCACTGCCACCTCATCCCCCCACATTGCCTTCCTTTTCCACATCTCCTTTGTCCAATGCCTATGGGCTAATGCCCATTCTAATCTCTCTTGAGCTAGATCCTCATCCAAATATACCTTCTCTTGTGCCATCCACTTTTTAAGATGCGTTTGTTCCAGTCTTCTCCTTACTGTCCTGCTAGAAACATTGGGAGCAACTTGCTCAGCAATCTCGGAATAGGTAGTATGACAATTTTTTTGAGCTTCCTCCATCATAGCATTATCCTGTGACTTGGTAGTCTTAGGATGTCTTCCTCTACGCTCATTCTCCTTACCCTCTTTATATCACTTTGCAATTGTGTTTCTGACAGTAGTGTAGGGGATATTAAGGTAGTGGGAAATTTGCTGATATCTCATTTGAGACTCGTGTAACCCAAGGATTCTCCCCCTGGTGAACTCAGAGAGGTATGTGGAGGGAATAGGCTTTTTGGCATGACTGCGAAGAATAGGATGCATAGTTTATTGAAAAAAAGAATTAAGTAGAATGGTTTCTTTTTGGTTGACTTGGGGTAGGTTTTTTGGGTTGTGTTGAAAATGAGGGGTGATGAAGAGGGGTGCATTGCCGCCGATGGTTGAATCGCGGTTAATTTTGTCAACGTACAATAGCTGCCTGCGTACTGAGACTTCGGTGTCCTATCCGGCGATGCCAAACTGCAGCTGATGTTTTGTCGCCCGTCCGCGATGTTCCTATGAGTGCTTTTTCCCGCACTCCTGTTAAGAGGTACACATTTCCTTGCCTTAATCCTATTACCTGCACACTACTACCCTTGCTAACCATGCAAGTAGTCTTCGTAAATTCCACCTGGAATCCCTGATCCACAATACTAGCAACACTAACCAGGTTGCTGCCTATTTCCGGAACGTGTAAGACTCCGGCGAGGAGTATAGTTCTATTCGTTGTCGGTATACTTATATTTCCCTGCCCCACGGCAGTAATCTCCTTCCCATTTCCAATCGTGATCGCTGTCGGCAATATGTTGATGTAGTCTTCTAGTAGACCTCGCTACGCAGTTAAGTATCTCGATGCGCCCGAGTCAATGATCTAATCCGTTAATGTGTTCTCTGGTCTTGCAATACCCATAAATGCAAGATGCCCGTTCCAGGAACCCTTTTGTAAGTCTCCCTTACACTTGAGACATTCGTTTTTCCAATGACCTTCCTTTTGACAATAGTGACATTGTCCACTAACAATGCCACGACCAGTTGTCATCCCTCTAGCCCGTCCTGAAGAACCACCTCTCATACCTCTGCCAAATCCACTGTATTTCTGGTGATGATATCCACCACCGACCTGTCCACCAGGGTGATCTCTACTATACCCAGCTGCCATTGCAGATAGCTGTTGGGTATCCGAACTTGTACTACTACTGTTGGCAGCCTGTCGTCGGGTTGCTTCTTGGAGTAATCTCCAGAAGAGAAAGTCAAAGGTAATCGAATCCGAACGAGACTGAACTGCCATGATCAATGGCTCGTATGACAGCGAAAGGGAAAGGCTCAACATGGATACAAGGTCACTGTCTGGAATCCAGACTCCGTCAGGAGACAAGTTCGCTACTTGTGTCGATAACTCCTTGAAGCTGTTGAGGTGTGCGGACATGTCTTGACCCTCCTTAAGGTGTAGGCTCCACAACTTCTGAATGAGAACCTGCAACCGTTCGATCCGATTCCTTGATGCACCTTGGCTAATGCATCCCAGGCTTCCTTTGTGTTACTGGCTCCTTGGATGTGGGGAATTTGGGAGTCTCGAATATTGAGCGAAATGATCGTAAACGCTTAGTCGTTGACTTTCTCCCTGCTAAGTCCATCCACAGTCGTAACATCAGCAGAATTGTCTTCCACAGCATGCGCAAGACCTTTTTCCTTAAGAATTCGAAGCACGCAAAACTTCCAGGCAACATAGTTGCTCTTGCCTGTTGCCATTGACCCATCGAGCTTTTCAATTGTAATAAGGCTATGATAGGTAGAGAGTGTCCGCGATTCTTGTTCTTTCTATGCTGCCGGAGGTGTCCTATATATACACGAGCTGTTCCTTTGCAAACATATTCTTCATCCATCTGCCTCGCAGAATTCCACACCACCTATTTTTCTTCAGGATGCCACATCGTTCCATCCACACAGCTCCTCCAAACATCCTCCGAAACGTTTCTCCTAAGCTATCGCTGTTCCAGACAGTCCCGATACCTTCGTGCTTCTTTTCCCGTTTCCTATGTCCTATAGTCTGACACTTGGTTGTCGACTAGACCTCCGGAACGTAACCCGTTACTTCCGGCATCCCTAGTCCTAATTCCAAAACATCCCAAACACTTCTCCTTGCGCTAACGCTAGTTCCTGCATACTCTTACTTACCCGTTGACTCTTTCGTTGACTCTTTCCTTTAGTCTGTTCCACCATTGTGTTTCTAAACCATTGCCAAACAACCATCGCCTCATACTCTAAACAGTGGAAGCTTCGTGATTTTCAACAATTAATCGGTAGGGATAACGTGTCTTTCGCCCTGATGATTGACACAGCGGTGGTCTTGGGCCCTGTGGCTAGAAAGTAATAGTCTGGCGGTGCATGTTTGACTGCCCGTCCAGGCGCATATAGGTGTTCTACACCAGCATTACGGAAAGAATGTCATTGGGTCCGGAGTCTTCTGGGACGCTGTTGGGGTGAGAAATCTTGCCGCGATGATTTACGTAGCTGGGAACTTTTGCAGACGATTCTGCGTGTGAGGCGTTGCGGGTTTGATTTAGCGCGATGGACTGCACAAGAGGTGAGCGGATGTTGTGGATGGGGCGGCCACGATCCGGGATGGCCTGCGGACGCCGAAAATTGTATTGTGTGCATCTTCTAACTCAGACCCGAACTTTTCTACTGTATTGCAGTTACTGCTTATGGAAGCGCTCTCCTGAGGACAGAATTTATAGACGAAGCCACAATAGGTGACTATGTCAAACATCACCAATGAGTACTGCTTCCCCATCCCGACCACCACCACTTCCCTCGCTCCCTATTGGAAATCCACGGGCTCCCCGGAGCTATAACTATGCCGAACGACGATAACGGAACGAAGCGGCGAGGACTAAATGCGCTGTAAACACTCTGCACAACTGAAGACGGGAAAGGTCACCAAAATCGCTCCACAACTCTGTCTATTCGACGACTCTATCTCTCGCTCCACGACTCTGCTGATCCACGACTCTTCAACTCTAAACTAACAGGAAAAGACAGGAGTACAAATAAACGACAACGATCACCAATCTTATCCTTCCTGCTATCACTTTCACACCAATATCTCTAACATCTCCCACACCTATCCCCCATCTCCTCCGTGCGCTTCTGATGCTAACAAAAGAGAGAACAAACAAGAGACTCCCCAAAGACTCTCCAATATGCCTCCCGCGCTCCAATTGTCTCCCGTGTTAACAAAAGAAATACAGGAAAAAACACTCCCGACGGGCTATAACCTCCTTGACGTTCATATCCTTCTCTTTCGGAAGCGCTTCTCCAAAGCGCATAACAAGAACGTCCGCCACAACAAATCAAGTGGTTGGAGGGGAACGAACAGGCGGGAACGGACAAACTGCCGGCACCGGGAATGCACATTGAATATGTGGTGCCGGCGGACGGATAGTAGTGCCGATAGACAGGTAGTAGTGCCGGCGGACGGATAGTGGTACCGGCAGACGGATATGCCAGTGAACGGGAGAATAAAGTCTTGAGCATGCCGAGCAGCATCCATGATTTCCAAAACTCCCCACCGCTACAGTGTCGGATTGGAGAAGTTACAGCTCTCGGTGTGCAGCACTTCCTTCAGTACCCCCGCGTTGGGTGGAACACCCCCTCGACGTTGAGGGAAATTTTCGACAAAATTGAGAAAGACCTAATCGTCTATGCAGGGATCGGCAACTACCCCTCTCCACAAAGCTATCCCCGGGAGCTCTGGACTCAGGTTTCACTGTGATGGCGGCAAATCCAACCCTTTGTCTATCTTGCGGGGGGTTCAATCTATTGAAAATCACGAGGCTTCCACCGTTTGGAGTATGAGGCGAAGGTTGTTTAGCAATGGTTTGGAAATGCGATGGTGGAACAAGCTAAGGAAAGGGTTAGCGTGTGAGTAAGGGTATGTGAGAACTAGCAGTTAGTGCAAAGAGAAGTGTTTGAAAGGTTTTAGGAGTTAGCACTAGGGATACCGGAAGTAACAGGTTACGCTCCGGAGGTCTAGAAGACAATCAGGTGTCGCACTATAAGAGTTAGGAAACCGGAGAAGAAGCACGAAGGTATCAGGACTGTCTGGAACAGCTATAGCTTAGGGGAAATGTTTCGGGGGATGTTCGAAGGAGTCGAGTGAAAGGAACGGTGTGGCATCATGATGAAAATGTGGTATGGAATTCTGCGAGGTTGATGGACGAGGAAGATGTTTGCAAAGGAACAGCTTGTGTATATATAGGACACCTCCGGCAGCATAGAAAGAACAAGAATCGCAGACACTCTCTACCTATCATAGCCTTATTATTTGACAATCTAGTCTATGGGTTGCGACAAGGTCGGAATGCTGGAGTCTTACTGGGTACAGTACACTACACTCGCAGTAAAATTGATAACCCGGACACCAGGGGTCTATGCAGCTGGGAACTAACGGGGGGTGGGTTTGACATGGAAGCTCACAACCTGTCAGAAAGCCTTTGATACTTGAGAGGTCAGTTCTTGAGTGGCTGAGACACTTCCCACCGATCTATTATCTTAGATTTTGGCATATTCACTTCTTCGTTAATAATTCGGGGTTGCTAGCGTTTTGGTGGCGTCCGGGTTATTGGTCTCACCAGGGGTAAAATCTCATGAGATAATCAGCAAGGCAACAGTGTTCCCAAGCGTCCAGTCCGTCCGTCTTTCGCCTAGGACGGGACGGACGCCACGTTTGAGACCTTTGCCCGGGACGGACGCCCAGTTGCAGTCCGTCCTGACCTATGCCCGGGACGGACGGCCGGGCCCTATAGGTGTCTTGGTTTATGTTTCATTTTCAAATTTCATTAGCATTAGGTTAGTGTTATTAAGAAGTGAAACATTTTTATTCCAATGTAGAGAAGCTCAGGTTCTACTATCATGTAGCAAATTTCGCTGGAAGGTAAGGTAGAAGGTTTAGAGAGTACAATATCTGAGTGATTGAGACCAAGGGACGAGGACTCTGCTTTATCACTAGGATTTCTCAAAATAGTTAACCTTCGTCTCAAGTCTGGATTTATTAACCCAGGAAGAGGTGTGGAGCGACCACGCAGCCTATAGGCAATCGGTTAGGCGATATGGGTGACGACAGGGCCGAGGCGGTAGTGATTCGGGTATGCGGGAAACAGTCAGGGCATGCAAGGGATGCCTGTCCTTACTCAGGACGGTAGGTACCTACAGGTGACGCCCGTCATTACTCATGAGGGCCGAGCCCTACCGAAAGTTACCATTTCCAAAAAGACTGTGGGGCCCGGCCGTCAACCTACGGTCCTGCGGTGTTTACAAAAGATGGACGCCGTGCCTGGCCGTCCTTACCCACCCTGCCCGGGACGGACGGGACTATAGGACGCCAGGGCCCTAGCGTCCGGACGGGACGGTTGGGAACACTGCAAGGCAATGCTTGGTCACTGCAAGAGTCTGCTATTATGAGTGGTCAACTTCGCATTGTTGGCACGACAGCAACAAGTTACTAAAGTGACGGCACCCTCGCACATGTTCAATTAATCTACCCAGGTAAAATAGCTAGACTAAAGATAAGTCAGAAATGCTAAGCTTTTAAAGTCATGCCTAATGCGACCCTGGGGAAAGGCAAGGGTTACGCAATGACACGAACTTCCTATCGTGAACTAATCTACAACCCTCTCAAGCATTTCCCAGGGGTTCCGACTTTCTTTCTGGGCGGCAGCGCCCTCACTGATCTCTTGTCCCAAAGACCCCTCGCAAATCTATATCAAGACCCATTGATCAACCTGGTCGTTGTGTGCGAGATTTCACAGAAGTACGAAACCTGTTGTAGATTTCAAACTGCTCAGAGTCGAGCCACAGAGCCCTCGCGCATTTGGGGAGGGGTTATACGTTGTGCCGGTGATAAGGACAGTTCGAGTTAAATTATGATACGAGTGTCGCAGCAAAACCCCCTGGATACCGTAAAAACTGGAACAATTTGGCCTTATTCTAGGACGTCAGGATTGCCTCTCCTGGTGAGGTCGGCAATACAAGGGTTAGGCAATAAAAAGTGGTGTGGAGCTGGAGATCGATGTCGACTCCCGTCAAAAATTAGTGGTCCTGTACCCTTACAGCACTATGACCCGTCCAGAAACGCCACCCTTTCATTACTCAACAACAGCCTAGAATGCAGTATTAGAGTTTTCATACCTCATCCACCAATCACATTCCTCAGAAATTGACTAAGACAGAGGAAACAGACCCTTCTTAGGGTCAAGTTTCTTGGGTTTACCGATGCTACTAAAATTTCGGTTATGCACTGTGGCAGTTTCTGTCGCTTGGCCCTTGTGTTTCCCTTTTCCGTTTGCATCAGCCGGGGGCTGAAAGTCAGTTTTTTCGGTGCGCTTTTCTCCCATGCCGTACTTGGACGGGGGAAGCTCTAAGCCTCTTTAGGTGAGGTCCAATTACTCCAGCCCTCCATTTTGTGATGCTCGACGCAGTAAAGGCGGCGGGGTGATAGTGACACTTTGCGACTAGAGGTATTTCTATTGTGTTATGCTCCCTACGGGCATTAAGTGTCCGGGTTGGGGTTTTTTTTGAAGTGCTACAGCGGGCCAAACGGGGAAACAGCTGTAGGGACGAGAGAAGAACATTATAAATAAGTATGGATCGACCCATCTCTCCGAATTCATGATATGCCAAACATAAGTTCCGCATACCGTACCCCACGAACATCGGTTTTTAGAACCTACCGGGTTTCCACCATTGGCCAATTCAATTACGATACTCTTACGGGTGGTGTTGTTGCGGGTATCATCTACAAGTACAGTACCATTCCTCAATGCCAAGAACTCGCACTCAGCACGGTGTTACAACAACTGCCGAGAATAGAATCTCTCATTTGGCAAAGTTTGCATGAGCTCACTGTTCAACTTGGTTGAGGCTGTGTGGTTTGTTCACGGATATGATTGAAAAGCCACCTGCGTAGTTTTCACCATCGCCATAAATTTTTGGTGGGAAGTAGAGAGTGTATGCAGAGTCCGAGAGCCTCAGTGCCTTCTACTCGAGTACCGGTACGATAATTCATCTCCCCTCCCCTCCCAGGAAAAATATCGAGCCGGGGGTTTGAGATGGAGCCAAGCATCACGTGCTACTGCGCACGGCCCTAGCTGAAGCCTGCTCGCAGGTCGGGAGATATCCGCGGGACAGGGATTGAGCGGCATTTCGTGAAATTGGCGCGGCTAAAGGATAAATAAGTTAGATCGAATCTTGATACCAGGAAACGACGCCTCACCCGCAATTCCTATACTCTACTCGTACACAGCAGGTGGAAAGAAGTGATCACCGCACCCGAAATCCAAATCTGAGGCGAAGTGTGACACAGGACTGAGTATCCAGTACAGTAAGTTATTTTGCTTTGGGCTGGATAAATTACGCGAGCCTATATCCCAGTAACAGATAAACGAGAAAAAACTCACTATGTAGCCCAACCTTCATGGATGGTCTTAGCCGTCGATCACCCGCATGCTATCATATTCGATCCTAGACGGCAACACCAAATGTGCTCTATTGTCTCTTCCCCTGCAAAGACTCAGCTCAGTCTCCTAAACATGCTGTGATGGTTACTGTTGTAACCACTTGCTTTTTCTGACCAATAATGCGTGTCCCACCTCCAGCATCCCTACTCTCATCCCCAGGTGCATAGCTGGGGTTCCAGGTTTGTAAGATAATGCACTATGCTTTTTTCTCGCCAGGGTCGCAGTAAGATATCGCAAAAACACGGATAGGGGATAAATTTTTTTAAGATGTTGCACAGTGCCATATGGTAGCTGCCTCTCGTAGAAAGGGGATGTGCGTATTGCTTTTGTTTTGCCTCAACTGGGGGCTGTGTGGGTAGTGTTATCCCCTCCTACACCTGAGAGGACGAATTCCGGCGTCCTAGCACATTTAGCATCTCTTTGGCTACTTATGATACTAATATGATCGCCCCGTTTTTACCCTCTGGGCTTACATCCTTCCTTCATTCCTCCTCACCACATTATACTTGATCCTTTTTTTTCCACTATCTACTCACCACTTTGACGAGTTGAGAGAACAACTCGCACATCTAAATTCGAGGATCCCTAAACATCTCCCGGTGAACGAGCGCTTGTGGGAAGATGGCCGAAAGGTATTGCGCGACTTAGTTTTTCTAGATGCGTCGAGGAAGGCTAACAGGGCATTAATCCAGGGTAGCAGCCGTCAAGAAGTGGTGGCAGGGAGAAAAGCCAGGAGATGGGTCAGGAGACAAACCGGGAGACGGGTCAGGAGCCGGGTCGGGGGACAGGTCGGGAGACAAGCCAGGAGACAAGTTGGGAGACAAGTTGGGGGACAAGTCGGGGAATATCCGCAGCTTCAACACTGAGAACAGCCACAACGTTCAGAACAGCCACAATATAAATATCACAAATATTGCAAATAATTGCAATAATTACAGTGCATTTCCAAGTGTTCCTAGTATGCATCCCTTAATTGTCCCTCTTGTTTTCAACTTATAGCTAAGAATCCCCCCAGAAAATTTGGAGGAGCTCGTAGCGGACAATAGCTGGGGGGTATCGCCGCCGGAAATTGACCTGGATTACCTCCGTGACCCGCATAATCTGCCCCAGGATGGTACTGGAGAATGGATTTTCAAAGATAATAGGTATAAGGAATGGCAGAGCAGCGATCAATCCGAGCTTCTCTGGCTTCGCGGTGGCCCTGGAACGGGAAAGACGATGCTGGCCAAGCTTGTTGCGGCCAAGCTTCTCAAAGGACTCGGCGACCCTCAGGGAGTGGTCAATCTTGTGTGCCATTTTGCCTCGCCCGAACTTCCTACAGGCGGGTTTTCTGCTGATAAGGCCGAGTCACCACAAAGCAGGCTCGCTAAAGTGCTGTGGGACTTACTATATGGAATTCTGCGGCAGAACGGGAATCTTTTCGATGTCTTCCAGGCTGAACTTGGATGCCAAAGGGAGAGACTTTTCACCAACCCGGGGTCCTTGTGGAAGATTCTAAGAAAAGCGATCCAGTATTGCCCTACGGACAAAGTATACGTTTTCATCGATGGCACAGTGTTCATGAACTCGGGTGGAGATCTGATCAGAAGTATCCTAAGGCTTACCGATATCCCGGATAAGAAGGTCAAAATATTTCTATCTAGTCGCGACGTACCCTACATCCTGACTATCCTTGGTGAACCCAGAATGATCGACCTTGATAAGAACAATTTTGTAAAAACTGATGTGGAAAGATTTATCGCGCTCAGAGTGAATAAGTTCGGGGGGTGGGATGATAGTCAGAAAAAAGGAGCAATCGAGACCCTTGTGGCGAAGTCGGAAGGGATCTTCCTCTGGGCATCTTTGGTAATTGAAAACTTAGAAGAGTTTAGCCCAGGCCACGACTGGGAAGAGGTTGTCAGGAAGCGCCCATCGAAACTTAACGGGGTATACGGAAATATGTTATGTGATGTCCGCTCTAGGGAGGGGTCGGAGAAATTTCTTAAGATTATCCGGAATGTAGCACTCGCCTTGCGCCCGCTCACATCTGGCGAATTCGGACATATCTTGACATGTATGAAAAAAGAGGAAGAAACCGGACAACGGCCCTCTAGTAAGGGGAAAAACGCCGAAATTCGATCCAGAGAAGTGGGGGAAATGAAGCAATATGCCCGGTCCTCTCTGGGATTTCTCCGGGCTAGCGAAACAACTATATCCATTGTCCATCATACCGCGGTAGAATACCTTTTCGACAAAACCCAGCAGGATGACAAACGGGTACCCCCTAAAAGTGAGCTCGACTTCGAAGTTTCCTGGAAGTGCTTTCGGTACCTTCACGATGCCTTTGAAGACCCTGAGGAATCTCTAAACGGAAATTACATGGGGCGTAGCGATAGATCCCGGGAGTCGGGTCCTGAGAGAGACCGCCTGGACGAGCCAGCAGAGCCGGCAGAGCCTGCGTGGAAAGTGGCACGGAGAAACCCAGAGGGAGCCGTCGCCGAGTGGCCATATCTCAGATATTCTGCGGAATCCTGGTTCCTTCACGCCCGTCGGAGCATCGAGACTGCAGATGACAAACTGTGGGCAAGCTCTACTCATAACTGGTTAGAGCATCAGTTTTTCACCAGCGACGCCCTACGAAAACCATGGATTGAGCTCTGCGGGGATCCAAAAATGAAGGTTTTGGAGGGAGATCAGACACCACTGCATGTGGCAGTCTGTCTGGGGCTCAGGCCACTGGTAGAAAAAGCCCTCGTAGGTTACGAGGCTCAGGAAATGGACACAAGCAGAAAACAGTCACCCCTACACCTAGCAGCCAGGATTATTTCCGGGACATACGAGATCCTGATTGCCAAGGGCGGGCGATACCTCCTCACAGCGCAAGATCAATACGGAAACACACCGCTCCACGAAGCGGCCATTTCCGGCCATAAGGCCATGCTGGTGAACCTTGTGGAAAAATTCGCAACACCAGATTACCAGGCATACAGTGGCGAAATCAACAAGCAGAACAACTTCGGCGATACCCCGCTTCATCTGGCTTTCCAATTCGATCACCAGGGTATCGCGAAGTTTTTAAGAGATAAAGGCGCGGATCTGAACATAAGGAACAATAAGGGAATGACGGCACCGGAATTGTGTGAAAAGCTCGGGAGAGATACCCCGGACAACTCAAAACCCATCAACGAGGTTGGGAATATTGAGGAGAAGATTGCAGAGGAGCTTACGGAGGAGCCTGCGGAGGAGCTTACGGAGGAGCCTACGGAGGAGCTTACGGAGGAGCCTACGGAGGAGCTTACGGAGGAGCCTACGGAGGAGCTTACGGAGGAGCCTACGGAGGAGCTTACGGAGGAGCCTACGGAGGAGACTGTGGAGGAGACTGTGGCGGTGGGTGCACCGATGGAGACTCTGGAGGGGACTGTGAAGGAGGAAACTGTGAAGAAGACTGTGAAAACTGTGGAGGATACCGCGGAGAAGGCTGTGGAGGATACCGCGGGGAAGGCTGTGGAGGACACCTCAGGGAAGACTGTGGAGGACACCCCGGGGAAGGCTGTGGAGGAGGTTGAGAAAGGGGCTGGAATGGGGCCTGGGGGGGAGACCAGGGCGGGGTATCGGAAGGAGTCCCGAAAGGGGTCTAGGAGGAACAAAAGGGGGGAGGCTAAGAAGGAAAGGGAGGAGACAGGGGAGGGGCTAGGGGAGGGGTCCGGGCTGGAGATGAGGGAGGGGACAGGGAGGAGGGAAGGGAAGGGAAACGAGGAGGGGGAAGGGAAGGGGATAGGAATGGAGACTGGGAGGGGGGGGGCAGAGGAGAGCAAGAAGGATACAGGGAAACTGCCTGGGAAACGACTGTCGGGGAGACTGAAGGGGGTGTGGCAGAGACTCAAAGGGGTGTTGCGGGAACTGTGTGATGGCGAATCGTTGTAGCGCAGGCGGAACGGTCACCCGGTGATGGGGACCTGGGCGGGCTCAATGGAAGGTGGAGGATAATAGGAAATATAGGTTGTGGTGGCCAACACACATCACTTGTAACAAGTCCCCCTCAGGGCACTAAACCTCACTGTGCCCCAACCTAATATTAATGTTAACATCCTACGATGGGATTATGATACTTCATCACTGTGGAGGCGGCCTTAGAAGGCTAGCCTGCGTCTAGAGTGAGTTGACCTGATCCAACCCAAGTACACTTTGGTCCCACTTAAGTTCAGCCCAACTGTAGCCCGGATTTGGGTATTCGTAATATATGGTGGGTTTATTAGATGGCTTGTTATCAGCTGTGAGAGGGGGTTTCGGAGGGGGTGACAATTCCCATTTGTTATTTGGCTCGTTGTTTTCGGGTGGCCCGCATACGAACGATATCACGATTTACGTCCCTCCCCTTGAGCCTACTTCACCCGTTGAATCAATTTCCCCGCGGCTTTATCGACTCTATCGTTTTATTCCTTCAGTCCCTAGTGAAATACCGTTCCGGTCGCGCCGCACTGCTACGACAATACTCTACTTAGTTTTCCCCTGGCGTGGCGGTGATGTCGTCTGTTAACTTTACCAGCATTCATAATAATATTAGTGCAAAAACAGTCGAGTGATTGTACATGACTCGATAGATTCTTTCAATCCTACTTATCCCTTACCTACCGAGAACAAAAAGTGTTCATGAATACCAAAATCAAAAGTCCACCCCAAAACGTCGCCCCAACCGAGATTGGTATACCCCCGCGGCCTTCGCAGCGAGCCGGACGCAACTATCTCTTTCAATCTTGCTCAAACTAGAACTCTCCAATCACTGGCATGGAGAGCACAATGGACATGCCTTTCGGCACGAGGAATATGGCATGGGCAAGATACTTCGGGGTTGATATTTGGTCGTATGTAACTGTCCCAGGCGTGCCAGAGAGAAACGCGGCATGGATTTTAACTATGAAGCGGGATTGGATGTGCCAGTTGCCCGGTAGGGGTAAGGAGTGCGCGGCCCAAATCGTTGGCGCAGCTGTGGTCTTGTGCCCGGCGACTAGGAAATCCGCTACCTGGTGGTGCATGCTGGACTCCCTGTCCGAGCCCGTGCAGTTGTCCAATTTTAGCATTGCGAAGAGGATTTCTCTGCATTTTGTGTCTTTTGGGAGGTGTTCAGGGTGGATTTTTTGGCGGCGATGATCTATGCAGCTGTGTATTTTATAGCCGAGGTCGCGTGTGCGATGTCGCGAGATCGCTTTAGCAGGAGGGACTACATAAGGCGGTAGGGGGATATCATGGATGGGATAGCCACAATTGGGGATGGACTCCCGACGTTGAAGATTTTATTGTATGCGGCTACAGACACCGAGTGGGGATCCTCTGCTATATTTCTGTTACCGGGTATTGAAGCACTCTCCTGCTCACGGAATTACTTGACAAAGTTAGAAGAGGTAGTCATGTCTAACGTCATTAATGAGTACCACTTGCGCACCTCCACAACCACCCCCTCCTCCTCCCTCCTCCTCCCTCCTACCAGCCCTCCGGGAAGTGCCCACCACCTCAGCCACTTTCTCCATTATTCTCACTCCCTTAGACTGCAGCCCGAACACTAGTACCCCAATATGTGTGTGCTAGAAAGCTGGTAGTAGTAGTTTCCTCTGCACCCTAGGTTTGGTTCTGCTATGACGGTGGTAAACCGGAACTGTGCTTATTTTGTGGCGGGTTAAATTAAATGTAGTCAAGTATGTTCTGCAACAAGTTCAAAACGCACAAGTTTTACTAAGCACATGGCATTCGTAGTGAGATTGCATAACTCGGACACCCGAGGCCGATGCAACTCAGAAGCGACCAAAAAGAGTTACTTCAACAAAAGAATTCACCACTCCACAAGAAACCTTGAACTTTTGAAAAAGAACTTGAGTAATTGTGACACTACAGGCAGATCTATCGTCTCAGACCTTTGGCAAATTCGCTTGCTTCATTGATATCTCAGGCTTACCAGTGTTTTGGGGTTGTTCAGCTTACTAATCTCACCAAGAGTAATATCTCATACAAAACGAGCATAATCAGACTTGGTCATTGCAAGAACCCGTTGCTGTGAGGGGCCAACTTCACATCATTAGAACGACCGCAAAAAAGTATTTGAGTGACAGCGCCCCCCCGCATGCTCAATCAATTCATTATCCTGGAACATAGACGAAAATTGGGGGTCGGAAATGCTGAGCTTCGGTGGTCAAGCCCGATGCAACACGAGGCAAAAGCAAGGGACATGCAATGACACGGCATGTCGTGAAGTACTGGTAAGTAAGTTTCCTTCCCTCTCAAACATTTTCCAAGAGCCCCAACCATCTCTTCTGGGCGGCGGCGCCATCACCCTCTTGTCCCAAAAAGCCTTCACAAGTCCATGAGAGGTACTATATTGATCAGCCGGTTTGTGTTCTCTATGTGCGAGATTTTACGGCAGTGCATTACAATAATCGGTGAGGATTGCAAACTGCAGAAGTTGGGCCAGAGCTCTTTAGCACAGTTGGAAAGGGCTTTGTCGTTGCTCTAGTGAAAACGTTAATTCTAGTTATAGTACACCGGTCCTAGCAAAACCTCCCTAAAATAAAAATAAAAACTGGAATAATTGGACCCCGTTCTTGGAGGTTGGGGTTGTCTTCCCAGGTGAGTTCCGACGTGTTTTCCCTCTTTATTTGTCGCCGGAGGACGGAAAAGCTGTCTTTCCTGCCGTGCTTCTCACCCCGTACTGTGTCATACTGTAATGGAGGAATCTCTGGGGATTAACTGTCTCTGCTAGAGGTTTTTTAAAGGCCGCAAAAGGCCAAACGGCGAAGAATTTTAAGCACAAGAGAAGAATATCGCAAGCAGCTATAAACCCGTCTCTCAGAACTCATGATATACCAGACGTGTGTTCCCCCTACGGCACGAACTCTGGATAGAACCTACAGTGTCGCCACCATTTTCCAATTCAATGATTCTTACGCGTGGCAATTCTGCGGGTGTTCCCCCACCACCTTCATGCCAACAGCTCTCACTCGGAACGAAGTTTCCCACAACCATGGTATTAATGATAATATTATAGCATTAAATCAATTCTGGGTGACAGGGTTTATTGAATAGCCAAAAACAACCATATTGAGGGAAATTAGTGAATAATTGTCATAGCATTAGCGGAAAGGCTTAAAGAAGTTTTTTTTTTAATAGTATTACTAAAATTTGGGCTCTATACCAACGTTCTCTTAAATTTTTATTTTATTTTTACCCTTCCTTTTGCCCGTGGGTGTTGTCAAAAACTCGTTTTGCAAGTTGGGCGGCTAAGGCTTACGTAAGAAGCGGGAAACTCATCCACTTGGTATGACTAGAGGAGATTCAAGTGACCGAGAATAAGAGATCTTTCACTCGGGGAAGTTTGCCCGAGCCAGCTGTTTTTCAACATGACGAGGGTTGTTAGGATTCTCAGAAATGGTTTAAGTCACCCACCTAGTTTCACCACGGCTGTGAAATTCTGGTAGAAGGAAGGTAACTCAGAGAATGTACTAGTACTTGTACTCGTATGCAGAGTCTAAGGGCCTCCCTGATATCTGCCGTCCCGCGCACCCTCCCCCCTCCTACAAAAATTACCGGGTTTGAGATGTAGCTAAGCATCACATGCTAATGCGCACGTCCCTGGTGGGGAGATGGAAGCTCGCTTGAGGCTGGGGAGATACCTGGTACACCGATGCTCCTAATGTGGCGACATTTGTGAGTTCGATTACTATTGCATACCCTCCCAGGTTCGAGCGGTATGCAATAGCAGTCGTGTTCGCAAAAGGCAACCCACCCCGGGTAGGCTATGAAGAGCAGAGATTCAGCCCCCTTTCGCGATGCCGGTACCGACGCGGCTAGGATATATAAATTAAATTGAATCGTGGTACTAGTACGCGGGAAGGATGCCTCACCCAAAATCCCTGCACAGCGGGGAAGTAAAACCTTGCACCGGAAATCAGAATCCCGAGGAGAAGTGTGATACAAGAGCAAATATCCAGTGAATCAGTTTGCTTTGGAATGTAATAGATTATGTGGGCACATATCCTGATACTAGATAAACTAGAAAAAACTCGCTATGCAGCCCAACCTTCGCCTGGAGTCCTAGCTATAGATCACCCGCATGGTATATGATCTTAGTGAGCGCACCCATGGTACTCGGGTACCCTGGTGTATTTTCTCCCCTTCACACCCAGCCTTCTTGTTCGAACACAATGTGAGGACTGCTTCTCTAAATGGGGCAGCTATCTTTTTTTCTCCTCCTGCCTTTTTTCGGTTGATAGAGGGTTCCACAAATTTTCAGTATCCCTACCCGTATCCCCAGGTGCATAGCGGGTGTCCCGGATTTGTAAGGTGACGCACTTTGCTTTTTATCACCAAGGTCGCCGTATATCGTAAAACTCGAATAGAGGATAAACATGTTAGGACGTTGTACAATACAATGAAATACAATACAATACAGTAGCTACCTCTCCTAGAAAGGCAGCGCGGGTATTTCTTTTGTTTTTTCCTTAATTAGGGAGCTGAGTTTGCTGTGCTATTCCCTCGTGTAGCCAGGACGAATTCTAGCATCATGGCGCATTTATCTTTGCTTCCGGTACTTATGGTATTTAATATGGTTGCTTCCTTTTTACTCTTTGGGCTCGCATCCTTCCTTCATTCCTCCTCACCCCAATGTGCTCGGGGATTTCTGCTTCCACAGCCCGGACTAATTGAGACAGCAATCGCACACCTAGCTTCAGAGATCTCAAAAGTCCTCCTAGTGGACGAACATTTGTGGGAAGATGGTCGGAATGTATAGAACTAGGTGGTTTTCTAAATTGGCTGAGATTGGCTAATATTGTGCATAAGCTTCGGAGAACCCAGAATGGCGGGCCTCCCCAGGTTCAGACTTGGGAGTAGGTCAGCCAATCGCGACAGCTTCAACACTAAGAGCAGCTACAACACTAAGAGCAGTTACAACACTAAGAACAGCTATAATACAATCGTCACAAACAATTATAGTGCATTTTCAAGCGTTCCTGGTAAGCAGCCTTTTATTGTCTCTCCCCTCTTTTTTCTTCTTCTCAACTTATGGCTAAATTTTATGTAGAAACCTTGGAGGAGCTAGTAACTGACAATCGCTGGGGGGTATCGCCACCGGAAATTGACCTGGATTACCTCCGTGACCCGTATAATCTACCCGAGAATCGTACTGGTGAATGGATTTTCGATGACCGTGGGTATAAGAAATGGCAGAGCAGCGATGAATCCAAGCTTCTCTGGCTTCATGGTGGCCCTGGAACGGGAAAGACGACTTTGGCCAAGCGTGTTGCGGCCAAATTTCTCGAAGGACAATGCGATCCGAATGGAGGGGAGAAATTCACTTGCCATTTTGTCTCGCCCGAACTCCCCACAGACGGGGTGTCTTCTGGTGGGGCTGAGTCATCGCAACACAGGCTTTCCAAAGTACCGTGGGACCTACTGTATGGCATTCTGCAGCAGGATGGGAACCTTTTTGAGAGCTGCAAGGTTGAACTTAGAGCTCAAGGGGATAAACTCTTCACCAACCCGGGGTCCTTATGGAAGGTCCTAAGAAAAGCGATCCAGGGTTGTGAGCCAGAACCCGTATACATTCTTATCGATGGGGTAGACGGGTTCGAGGAAAGCTTATCAAAAGAGTTGGTCGACAGGGTTCTAGCGCTCACGGATATTCGTGGGGTCAAAATATTTCTCTCGAGTCGGGACTTCCCCTACATTTTGAATAATCTCCCTGAATGCACCAAGATCAACCTTGACAAGAATAGTTTTGTGGAAAATGATTTGGACACTTTCATCAGGCGCAAAGTCAAGTCATTCCGGTATTGGGAGGTTGATCAGAAGGAAAGAGTAATCGAAGCGCTTATAGCGAAGACGGAAGACTCCTTCCTCTGGGCATCGTTGGTAATTGAAAATTTAAGTTTTTGTACAGGCCCTGATTACGAAGGCTTTCTAGAGGAATTCCCGCCAAAGCTTACAGCCGTATACCGAAAAATTTTAGATGATGTCCGGTTGGGGCGAGATTCGGAAAAAGTTCTGGATGTGATCTTGAACGTGGCGCTGGCCTTGCGCCCCCTTACGTTTGAAGAACTTGGGCATATGCTGGTATGTATGGAAGGAGGTGAAGCAAAAACAAAGACCCAAATCACGCAGTACGTCTCATATTCTCGGTCGTTTCTCCGGGAAACTGCCACACATGTATCCATTGTCCATCATACTGCGGTAGAATACCTTTTCAATAAAGAGCTCCAGGATAGCTTACAGGTACCCCCTAAAGGCAGTCTCGACCTCAAAGTTTCCTGGGAGTCCTTTCGGTACCTTCACCGCGCCTTTGTAGACCCGGAGAAATCTGCAGAGGGAGATGACAGGGTACATCACGATAGCTCCGGGGAGTCAAGTTCGGAGGGTGATTTCCAGGAGAACCCAGCAGACACTCCGCCGGAAGTGGCACGGGAGAGCCCACAGGAAGCTGTGGCCAATTGGCCATATCTCCGATATGCCGCACAATCCTGGTTCATTCATGCTTGTCGGAGCATCGAAACTCTAGAGCACGAATTCTGTGACGACCCTGCTCGTAATTGGTTGGAGCATCAGTTCTTCGATAAGAGCGACACCACACGAAAGCCATGGATTGAGCTCTGCGAAGATCCAAAAATGGAGATTTTGTCTGGGGATCAGACCCCACTGCACATCGCAGTCTGTCTGGGGCTCAAGCTATTAGTAGAAAAAGCCCTCGTAGATTACAATGTTGGGGCCGGGGGTGCGGCCAACGGGCAGTCACCCTTGCACCTAGCAGCCAAGTTCGTTTCCAGGATATACGAGATTCTTATTTCCAAGGGAAGCCCATCTCTCCTCACAGGACGGGGCCAACACGGCAACACACCGCTCCACGAGGCGGCCATTTCTGGCCATAGGTCCATGTTGGCCGGCTTGTTGAAAAGGTTCGCAACACCAGAGTACAAGGCGTACAATGGCCAAATCAACGCGCAGAACGAGTTCGGCGACACCCCGCTTCACCTCGCTGTTCAATTCGACCACCCTGATATAGCAAAGCTTCTGGTCGAAAACAATGCGGATCAGGCCGTCGAGAACAATCATGGATTTACAGCATCTGAATTGGGAGTAAAGCTCAGGAGAGGAGATAGTCTGGTGATTTTAGAACAGGTCAAGGGGACTCACGAGAAGGGGATTGCGGGTGGGGCTGCGGAAGGGGTTACTGAGGCAACTTCGGAGGGGACTGCAGAGGGGACTGCAGAGGGAACCGCTGTGGAGATTGTAGGGGAGACTGCGGGGGAGACTGCGGATGAGACTGCGGAGGCGACTATAGATGGGGCGGTAGATAGGACTGCAGAGGGGACTGCAGAAGGGAATACAGGGGGGACTGCGGAGGGGACTGCGGAGGGGAGTGTGGAGGGAACTACAGAGGAGACTGCGGGGGCGACTGCAGAGGGGACTGCAGAGATGACTATGGAGGGAACCGCAGAGGTGACTATGGAGGGAACCGCAGAGGTGACTATGGAGGGAACCGCAGAGGTGACTATGGAGGGAACCGCAGAGGTGACTATGGAGGGAACCGCAGAGGTGACTATGGAGGGAACCGCAGAGGTGACTATGGAGGGAACCGCAGAGGTGACTATGGAGGGAACCGCAGAGGTGACTATGGAGGGAACCGCAGAGGTGACTATGGAGGGAACCGCAGAGGTGACTATGGAGGGAACCGCAGAGGTGACTATGGAGGGAACCGCAGAGGTGACTATGGAGGGAACCGCAGAGGGAATTGCTGAGGGGAGTGCAGAGGAAATGCCAGATGGGACTGGAGATGGAATGCCAGGTGGGGCCGCAGATGGAACGCCAGATGGGACTGCAAATAAAACTGCAGATGGGGCTGCAGATGGAATCGTGGGGGGGGGCACAGAGGGGACTGCAGAGGGGACTGTGGGGGAGACTGCGCAGGGTGCTGCACAGGGGACTGCAGAGAGAACTGTGGTGGTGCCTGGGGGGGCTCCTGAGTGGGGACTATGGAGTCTGTGGAGGAGGCTAAAGAGGAGTCTGGGGATGTGCCTTGGCGCTCGTCCAAGGTCGCACCCCGCCCACCTTAGGGGTGCATAGACAGTTCATCAGGAGGAAGGAATGGGCTACTATGTTCTAGTTGGGAGGCAGGAATTGGGATAACCTTTTCCAAAGCACCACTCATTATTACAATTCTTTGACTCTCATCATTCTTCACCGCTGATTGAGGCTGGTCTCATCTATTTTGTATCATGGAATTCCACGAAGGATTTTCACATAGTTAGGTTATGTTGAGATATCACTTCTCTAGCTCACGGAGGTGTTTGTGCTCCCAAACCGTATCTAATACTCTCTTCTAAGGGTTTGCGAAAGCTTAGTTCCGCATTTTTGCTTGGTCGGTGGGTCCCGTGATTAATCGGAGATGGGTATCAGAGGTATATTGTGGGTTCATTGGATGACTGGTTATTAGCTGTGAGAGAGAACTTCGGGGGGGGGGGATGATTCTCGTTTGCTATTTCGTTCGTTGTTCCAGGTGCAACTTAGTCAGTTTGTCATGGTTAAATTTTATGATCCCTCATGAATTTTTGGCGGTTTTATTGCTTTCGTTATTTTACTTTGTCCAGTCCTTAATAACATACCGCTCTAGCCATACATTGCTAGCTCGACAATATTTCGTTCAACACACCGAACCAGGGTGATTGGGTGAGGCTGTATAATATGATAACATTACCAGCCATCACATATTGGGGCAACGCAGAAACAGTCGAGTGATTGTAAATGATTCCAGCTATTCTTCCCATTTTTCCATCCATGATCCTTCCATTATTTCTTGATAACAAACACGATTTACGGAATAAAATAAAATTCGCCCGCAAAACGCCTCTCCAACCGCACCAAGTATACCTCCCTATGACTTCGCTGTGAGCCTCTTCCCAAATTACCCGCCTCTTACAGTGACTAGACAAAAGTCTTGGTGATTGTCCCTTTTCACAATAAAAAAGGGTAAAATCGCCACTGTTCAATAGATGTTATCTCATTGAAAACTGGATCTCATTTTTACCAAACTCCTGATTTAAAGTAATTTACCTGTATACTATCTCATGATCCATTTGAAGCATATCCATAACTAGCTGAAGGTTCCACATGCTCGTAAAGTTCTACCATCGCTTAAAATTCATAATTATCGCCAATTTACTGCGATAATTGCCCGGCAACCTTACTCCACATCACCAAGACTTTTTTCTAGTCACCGTATCATCTCGCTCAAACTCAGACTTAGAGATAACGGGACAAAGCAAACATCCAAGCGCAGCACCCAAGACCCGACATGGGAGAGGTACTTTAGGCTTAAGATCTGGTCGTATGTGATGGCCCCGGCATGCCGGAGGGAAACGCGGCGTAGATCTTGACCCTAGGGCGGGATTGGTTGTGGGCTGTTCTCTGGTCGGGAATATCACGGATAGAGCCGCCACGATTAGGGAGGGATCACCGGTGTTGGAGATTGTATTGTATCTATCCAGATAATCCCGAGCCGGGCTTTTGGACAGCATTGCTACCATTGAATATGGAAATGCTTGTATGCACCACTTCCTCCACTTTCTCGGTCATTACCACCACTTGGATAGCAACCCCACCAGCCCCCTAATATGTGTGTGCAAAGAAGCCAGCAACAGCAGCCTCCTCTGCACCCTATGCGCCTCACCCTTGACGAAGAGTAACACCTTATTCCCAAGAATGTTGAAGATGAAACATTCCTTTACAGACAGGTAGGACCAAATCGTCTATGCGGAGATCGAGGACTATTCCTCTCTACAAAGTTGACTATACTTAGGAGCTCTAGGCTCTAGGATTTGCTGCGACTGTGATAAATCAGAACCGTGGTTATTTTGGGGCGAGTTAAGTCTATGTGCTACATACAACAATGTTACTATCAGAACTCTAAGTTTTACCAATCACATTGCATTCCGGCTGGCGAAAAAGCGACTTTGGCAAAGGGGTGTCTACCACTCCCCTAAAAGCCTTACACATTTGAGAGAGAAACTCTCTCTTGGGTATCATAGTTGAGACACTATAGACGAATCAGGTATCTCAGACTTTTGGGAGAAATTCGCTTGCTTTGCCGGTACCCCAGGTTTACCAGTGTTTTGGCAGTGTCTAGTTATTTATCTCACCAGGAGTAAAACTCCCCTGATGAAGTACTGGTTGCTTCCTTCCCTCTTAAATAACTGCCAAAAGTTCCGACTCCCAACTCCGACTTTTCCTTGTGGCTGGGGCGCCGTCACTCTATTGTCCCAAAGATCTCTTTCAAGAATATAGATGGCCACACTAATGAACCAAGCCGTGTTGGTTGAGTGAGAGATTTTACGGTGGTACAAAACCTTGTGTTGATTGACAATTTTGCTCTCAACATCAACGCCAACTCTACCAGTGTCCAGGAAACAAATGCGCAAAGAAGGGCCCGTTACGGACTCTTATTCAAGAAATATTCTTAAAGCTCTACAGTGTTGAACCGCATAGCTCTCGAGCACGGTCAGAAAGAGTTTGGTGGTTGCTCTAGTGATAAGGATAGCCGAATCGGGGAAGTGAATGCACTCGTCATGGCAGACGTGGATATCTGCAATGATGTTGTGGTGTTTATTCCTCATGTATTCCTTGATATTCTAGAAGGAATTCTTGTATTTATGGGGGGTCAGGGACATATTTTGAGATAAGGAGACAAAGGCACAAGGGGTGAACAGGGGGCTGGGATTATGAATTGATTTTTACTATTGAGGATTTTCGGCTTTGCTTCTTCTCATTCGCTCTTATTGCCTTGGCCGGGAAAGACCATATATGCTCGCTCACTGTGAAATCTCTTCCTACCGACGTCTCAGAGATAAACCGTAGCTATTATTAGACGTACAGTGAGTCTTCCGGTATCCGAGAAGATTAGATTTATTCAGTTGATGCCATTTCCTACAAAAGAACGTCGACACGGTACAAGGGTCCGACAATATGATAGTTGTAACAAAACTTCCCCAATATGATACCATAAGAACAGGAACTATCGGGCGTAGAATGACCGCATCATATGCTGGCAAACCGGAGTTGTCCCCCCCCTAAGAGGTCTATTGTATGATTTTTTTTTTATTTGACTCAGCCGAGAGCCGAAGGACTGGTTTTTTGTTTTGGTGTGCTTTTCCATGCGTACCGTACGCACTGTAATGGAGGAAACTCTGGGAAACTCTGGCCCTCTTTGTGCGAGGTCTAATTACTCCGCCCTTTTGGTTTGCGGTGCCGGGCGTAGTAAACGCGACAAGGTGGTTGGGACATCTTGTGACCTACTATATTGCTAGGAGCCATTATGGGCATCAAGCTTCTAGGCTAGAGGCTTTGTCGGGGAAGAAATCACGCAACAGACTAAACCATCAACAATTTTAGGGACTAGAGAAGATTATCAGCGATTATAAACCTATCATATCCCTCCGAACTCATGATATACAGGAGGTAAGTTCTCCCTACGGAAATAACACCTGTTAGAACCTACTGCGTCACTACCATTGGCCAATTCAATTACTCTTACAAGTGGTGATTCTGAGGGTGTTTCCTCTACTCGAGTACTATTCCTCGATCCCAAGAGCTTGTACTTAGCATGAAGTCTGTCACATCCATGATCCTCTGCCCCTGCTGCGGATTGTGCAGTTGGTACTGTACAAGAGGTGCGCCCGGGAATGAACTGGGCGGGCGCTATTGTTTTACTAGCCGACACCTGTTCAATGCAGCTAGGATAAATTTACGATATTGATCCCAACCATAGCAATCAAAGGCTACGATGTCGAAGAAAACTAGCAAAAAATTGTCATAGCATCCACGCAAAAGCTCAAAGAAGCTTTTCCCTGATAAAAATCGGGCTTTATATCAACATTATATTCACTGGACTTTTTTTTTTTTTTTTGGATTCCTCGAGGGTATTATGAAAAAATCCCTTCTGCAGAGTTGGTCACACAGTATTACGTAAGATTTAGAAGCTGATCCGCGGTCCACCGGGTATGACTAATGGATATTCAAGTAACCGAGAATAAAATCTTTTACTTGAGAAAGTTTTCCCGACCCCGCTGTTGTCTACTAGTAACTTGATGGGGTTTGTCATGGAGTTTGTTGGTCGATATGATTAAAAGATTTCCTAAACAGTTTCCACTTTTCATCGCTATTGTAGAGTTTATGCAGAGCCTGAGAGCTTCCCTGTCCCACCCACAAATATCTTCCCCGACTCCTAGGAACATTGCAGGGAGTCAAGCATCGCATTCTACTGCGCACCTTCTTAGTTGGGCCATGGAAGCTCACCTGCCGCTAGGGAGATATAGCTGTACTCGTACTCGTAATGTGGGTAACATTTGTGAACACAACCGCTATTGCATACCACCCAGATTCGAGCAGGAGGGCCAAAATTTGGCAGTATGTAATAGCAGTCGTGTTCGCAAGGGCCGACGACCCACTTCGAATACAAACCATGCAAAGCAGATATTTATCCCCACTTCGCAATACTGACGCGGGCTAAGATAAATAAATTAAATTGGATCGTGATCCCTGGGAAGGGTGCATCGCCTAAAATCCCTGCAAGGCGGGGAAGTGAAACCTTGCACCGGAGATCCGAATAAGATGAGAAGTGCGATGCGAGGCCAAATATCCAGTAAATTAATTTGTTTTGGAATGAGATAAATTGTGCGGGCAAGTATCCCGGTACTGTACTGTGCCACACAAACTAGAAAAGATTTTACTATGCAACCCAACCTTCATGCACGGTATTTGCCGTGGATCACCACTCTGTTACATGATTTTAGAGAGCACCATCCAGTGTACGCGGCTGTATTTTCCCCAGTTCACACACTCAGCTTAGTCTCCCGAACAAGTTGTGAGAGCTGCCCTCCCGAATGGGTTCAGCTGTGGTTGTAATCTCCCGCGTTTATTTTTCCCGCGTGCGTGCCACAATTTCCCTGTATCCCTACCTCTAACCCCAGGGTCATAGCGGGAGTTCCAGGTCTGTCTGTAAAGGGATGAGCAATGCTTTTTCTCACCAAGGTCGCCTTATATCGCAAAAACTCGAATAGAACATAAACATGTTAGGATGTTGTACAGTACAATTCAGTAGCTTCCTCTCCTAGAAAGGGGCTGTGTGTGTTGCCTTTGTTTTGTCTTGACTCGGGGACCGGATTTGCCGTGTTATCCCACCCCTTGGCCGAGAAGACAGATTCTGGAGTGCTGGCACATTGGTCTTCTGTTCGGGTACTTACTTTATTAATAAAATTGCTTCTCTTGTATCCACTAGGCTTGCATCCTTCCTCCATCCCTCCTCATCTCACTATACTTGAGGATTTCTGTTGTCTACAGCTTTGACCCATTGAGGCGACAACTCGGGCATCCAGCTTCGGAGATATCAAAAAATCTCTTAGTGGACGCACACTTGTGGGAAGATGGCCTCAGAGTATAGCACTTGGTGGTTTTTCTATATTGGTCGAGATTAGCTAATAAAGCATTAGTTCTGGAGTATCTAGTCAGACAGTCTACCAATATTCAGCCAATCGAAACTTCTCAGACAATAGAGGCAACCACAACACTATAGGTAGCTACAACACAGTTATCACAAATAATTATAGTGGATTGCCAGATGTTCCTGGTATGCAGCCATTCATTAAGTCTCTTTGTCCTCAACCTACGGCTAAGAACCCGTGTTGAAACCTTGGAGGGGCTTGTGGCGGGCAATCGGTGGGGGGTATCGCCGCCAGAAATTGACCGGGATTATCTCCGTGACCGGTATAATCAGCCTGAGGATGGTACTGGAGAATGGATTTTTGAAGACAGTGGGTATAAGGAGTGGAAGAGCAGCGATGAATCCAATCTTCTCTGGCTTTGCGGTGGCCCTGGAACGGGAAAGACGATGTTGGCCAAGCTTGTAGCAGCCAGGTTTCTAGAAGGATACAGCGATCGGCAGGGAGGGGTTAAATTTGGGTGCCACTTTGTCTCGCCCGAACTTCCCATAGGCGGAATATCCGCTAATGAGACCGAGTCACCACAACGCAGGCTTTCCAAAGTGCCATGGGACCTGCTGTACGGCACTCTGCGCCAGGATAAAGATCTTTTCAACTCCTGCAAGGATGAGTTTGAGTGTCAAGGGGATAAACTTTTCACCAACCCGGGGTCATTATGGAAGGTTCTAAGGAAAGCGATAAAGGGTTGTGAGCCAGGACCCGTATACATTCTCATCGATGGCGTAGATGAGTTCAAGGAGAGCCTGTCTAAAAAATTGGTCAACAGGATTCTAGGGCTCATGGATATCCGTGGGGTCAAAATATTTCTCTCGAGTCGGGACTTCCCCCACCTTTCGAATCATCCTTCCGAACGCACCATGATCAACCTTGATACGGCCAGTTCTGTGAGAGGGGATGTGGAAACCTTCATCAGGCGCAGAGTCAACGCGCTCAGGAATTGGGAGGTTTATCAGAAGAACAGAACAATTGAAGCCCTTTTGGTCAAGTCGGAAGGCACCTTCCTCTGGGCATCGTTGGCGATTGAAAATTTAAGTTTTTATACAGGCATTGGTTACGAAGACTATCTAGAGAAATTTCCGCCAGAACTTAAAGGCGTATACCGAAAGATGCTGGGTGATCTCCCGTCAGGGGGGGCGTCTAAAAAGGTCCTGGATATGATCTTGCACGTGGCACTCGCATTGCGCCCTCTCAAGTTTGACGAGCTCGGATATATGATAGCATCGATGGAAGAAATAGCAAAATCTACACAACATCGCGCTTCTGGGGGAACTAGGCCTAAAGTTCAGCCGAAAACATGCGCAGAAATCAGGCAGTATACCCGGTCCTCTCGGTCGTTTCTCCAGGAAAAAAAACCCAAACAGGTATCCATTGTCCATCATACCGCAATAAAATATCTTTTCGACGAACCTCTCCGGGATAGCATACCGGTACCCCATAAACGCAAGCTCGACTTCGAGGTTTCCTAGGAGTGCTTTCGGTACCTTCATCACGCCTTCGCGGACCCTAAGGAATTCCTGAATGGAAATGATAGGGAACATCGTGACAGATTTCGAGAGTCGGGTGATAAGCGAGACCGCCAGCAGGAGCCAGCAGAGCAGGCATGGGAAGTGGCACGGAGAAACCCACAGGGAGCCGTGGCCGAGTGGCCATATCTCCAATATGCTGCGGAATCCTGGTTCATTCATGCCCGTCGGAGCATCGCGATTGCAGATGACAACTTGTGGGCAAGCTCTACTCACAACTGGTTGGAGAATCAGTTCTTCACGAGCGACGCCATCCGAAAACCATGGATCGAGCTCTGCGGGGATCCAAATATGAAGGTTTTGGGGGAGGAGCAGACACCACTGCATGTGGCAGTCTGTCTGGGGCTCAAGCCACTGGTAGAAAAGGCCCTCGTAGATTACAATTCTCGGAAAAGGGGTCCAAACAGCAACCAGTCACCCCTACATCTAGCAGCCAAGTTCATTTCTGGGGCATACGAGATCCTGATCGCTAAGGGCAGCCGATACCTCCTCACAGAGCCAGATCAATACGGAAACACACCGCTCCACCAAGCGGCCATTTCCGGTCATAAACTCATGCTGGTGAGCCTGGTGAAAAAATTCGCAACACCGGGGTACCGGGCATACAGTGGCCAGATCAACAAGCAGAACCGCTTCGGCGATACCCCTCTTCACCTCGCTTTTCAATTTGATCACCAGGATATCGCGAAGCTCCTAGTCAAGAACCACGCGGATACGAACATCAGGAACAATAAGGGGATGACAGCACCGGAATTGGGTGAAAGGCTCGAGAGAGAAGATACCCCGGATATCCTAAAACACATCAGGAAAATTGTGAAGACTGAGGAGGAGACTGCGGAGGAGACTATGGCGGAACCTGAGAAGGAAAATTCGGTGCATTCCGGTTTGGAGACTGTGGTGGAGACCGTGGAGACCGTGGAGGACACCGTGGGGAATGCTATGGCAGCAGACAAACAAGAGGAGACCGTGGAGGATACTATGGCGGTGGGCTCACCAATGGAGACCCTGGAGGGGACTGCGAAGGAGGAGACTGTGGAGGAAACTGTGGAGGAGACTGTGGAGACTGTGCAGGACACTGTGGGGGATGCTATGGTGGCAGACAAACTAGAGGAGACCGTAGAGGAGCCTGTGGAGGGGCCAGTGGTGGAGCCTGTGGAGAAGCCTGTGGAGAAGCCTGTGGAGAAGCCTGTGGAGAAGCCCGTGGAGGAGCATGTGGCGGAGACTGTGCAGGAGACTGTGGAGGATATTGTGGAGGAGACTGTGGAGACTGTGGAGGACACCGTGGGGAATGCTATGGCGGTAGACAAACAAGAGGAGACCGTGGAGGATACAATGGCGGTGGGCTCACCAATGGAGACCCTGGAGGAAACTGTGGAGGGGGCTGTGGAGGGGACTGTGGAGGGGACTGTGGCGGAGACTGTGGCGGAGACTGTGGAGGGGATTGTGAAGGATACTGCGGAGAAGACCATGGTGGAACCCTCAAAGGAGACTGTGGTGCCGGACACACTAATGGAAGGTGCGGTGGTGGACACACCTGTGGAGACTGCGGAGACTGTGGTGCTGAATAGACCAGTGAAGACTCTGGATGGGGCTGTGGTGATGGGCACACCAATGGATACTGTGAAGACCATTGAGACCATTAAGGAGTCTATGATAGAGGCTGTGCAGGATGTCTCGGAAGACACTATGAAGAACTCTGTATAGCCTATAAAGAAGTCTGTGAAGAAAGCTGCAAAGGAGGCTGTAAAGAAAGCCATAGAGGAGTCTAAGGCGTGGAACTGGAGGCGATTGTGGAAGAGACTTCGGAGAGGGCTGATCAAAGTTCGTGGGAGAGGATCGTTGAGGGACCGTGGGGGAGACTGTGGGGAATATATTAAGAGAGAGGAAGGAGCAATTGTGTCCTAGTTGTCCTGTATGAATGGGAACCTTTTCCTCAGCTCATGACTTGTTATAATTCTCTAACTAACGTTACTCTTGAGCAGGTGATCGCCTTTGGTCTCATTCATCATGCATCATGTAATACGGCGAAGGGATTTAACATAGTTAGGTTATGTCAGGTGGTGACCCTCTGCTCATGGGGGCGGTGGTGTTCGCGAGCCATAGCCTCCTCCTACTTTTTTTAGGGTTGAGATTGCTTAATTTTTTGATTTTTTGATTTTTCATTGTTTGGTAGTTCAAGTAACCGATCGGACTCGGGTGTCGGCGGTATATCGTTGGTTTACGGCATGGCTGGACATTTAACTGAGAGGTTTCGGAGGGGGGATAATTCCCACTTGTCGTTTCGTTCGTTCGTTGTTCCAGAGTGGTCAGCGTCACAATTTGTTTTGTCTTTAATTTATTTTTCTTTTTTAATGATTGTTTGGCAGTTTCATTACTACTATTATTTTATCGGCTCAGTTGTTAATGAAATGTTACCCCGGCCTTACCATGCTACAACGACAATTCTTTGCTTAGCTTATCCGAGGGTGATGAGGCGAAGCTGTATATGGTAGATTTGCCAATCATAATATATTACAATATGTTGAGAAATGGCTCTTTGGATTAAGGAACGAGAGTGCAGTCTGGGCTTCTTACTCACTACTGCTTATATGAGGGTGGACGTGGAGGTAAGCATTCCACGTAATGGCTTGCATCGCCAAGATAAGGTATATGATATATATATACATATACCGTTCATATCTCTATCAATTAAGCGGCTAACCTAATCAACAGTCTTTAGCTGCAAGAAAAATCATCAATTCCGAGCACAATAGCACAGAAATAGTCGAGTGATTGACATGATTTCATATATCCCTTCCACCTTTCCATCCTTTATTCACTCGTTCATATCAAACACCAATCACGGGATAAGCAAAAATATTTGAGCCCAAAACGCCTCACCAACCACAACGTGGATGCCCCAGGGTTTCACTTTGAACCTAAACTACCCACCTCTTCTCATCTTGCTCAAGCTCAAACTTACAGATAACGGCAGGAGGCGTACGATTAAGCGGAACGCCTCGGACGTGAGGTGGGAGAGATACTTCAGACTCGGGATCTGATCGTATGTGATGGCCGCCGGCGTGCCAGAGGGAAAAGCGAAGTGGATTTTGACCTGAGGCAGGATTGTATGTGTCCATTCTCTGATGGGGAATATCGCGGATGGGGCCGCTACGATCCGAGGTGGACTGCCCATGTTGGAGATTGTATTTAATTTGTTTGAAAATTCCCAGTCGGACTTTTGGACTGTATTTCTGCTACTACACATCGAAGCGTGATTATGCACCACCTCCGCCACCTTCTCGGTCATTTCCACCCCATGGATACCAGCTCCACCAGTCCCCCAATCTGCGTGTGGGAGAAAGCCTACAGCAGCAACTTCCTCTATACCGTGCGCGCCTCACCCTTAGCGAACAGCAGCACCCCCATCCCAAGAATGTTAAAGGGGGAATATTTACCACAGATAGGCAGGATCAAATTGTCTATAAGGAGATCGAGAACTATCCCTCTCTACAAAGTTAACTATTCCCAGGAGCTCTAGGTTCATGCTTTGCTACGGGTGTGTGAATCCGGACTATACTTATTTTGTGGTGAGTTAAGTTTATGTGTCGCAGCAAGGTCAGAAGGCTAACTTTAAGCCTTACCAAGCACATTGCATTCCTGGAGAGATAAATAACCCGGACACCCGAGGCCGATGCGACCATAAACAACCAAAAAAGTGACTCTGGCAAAGGATTTTACCGCCTCTTGAAAGCCTTACACACTTGAGAAACGGTTTCCCGGGTAATCGAGACACCGTAGACCGATCCGTTATCTCAGGCTTTTCGAAAATTCGCTTTCTTTGTGGACACCCCAGGTTTACCGGTGTTTTGGTTGTGTTGGGCTATTAGTCTCACTAGGGGTAAAATCTCATACAAAACGAGCGCAATAAGGGTTAGCCGCCCCAAAACTCCCCTACTTTGAGTGGTCGGCCTTACTCGAGTACATTACTGGCCAACCGCAACAAAGCAATTGAACGACAACACCAGTACCCACAAACGAAAACTAGAAATCGGAAAGCCAAAGCTTTAGCAGCCATATCCACGCAACACCAAAGGAAAGGAACACGCAATGACACGAACTCCCTATCGTCGAATATTGGTAGCTTTTTTCCCTCCCAAACGCACCGAGGGTTCCAACCTCCAACCCCAACCTCCCCTTCTAGTTGGGGCACTGTCACACTATTGCTTCACAGAGCCCTCGCCAAGTCTAGAAAGGGCCATATTGGTCAGCCAAGTCGTGTCCGTTGTGTAGGAGATCTTATGGCAGCAAAATAAGTCTAGAAATGGCTATATTAATTACCGGTAGCGTACTTGTGTTTGTTACGTGTAGGATCTTACGACAGTACAAAATCCGGTGTTGATTTTAAGGACGAGGGAAGAATATTATGAGCAGCGAGCGACCCATCGCTCAGAGCTAATGATGGACCAGACTTAAGCTCTCCCTACGGCACGAACACTCGCTATGGACTGCCGTGTCACCACCATTTGCCAATTTAATTACTTTTACGGGCGGTAATCCTGCGGGTGTTATCCCTACCACTCCTTGAGGCCGAGAGCTCTGACTCGGCATGAAGTCTTTCACAACCACCATAACCAAAAACTAAAGCGATATATTGAGGGAAATCAGTGAAGCACCGTCAAAACCTTCACGGGGAGGCTTAAGGATGCCTTTTAATGATCGATAACAATTGAGCTATAACAGGGTCATCCCCATCACATTTTTCCTGGGTTGTCCGAGGACGTGATCCAAAATTTGTTTTTGCGCAACCTGCCGCCAGGGTTGCTGTAAGAAGCGGAGGCACGTAAGCGGCCCACCGAGTATTACTGGCGAATGCCCAGGCGGCAGAACAAAATGTTTCTAAGACCACTGGTGTTCAGATTGATGGGTTTTTTTGTAGGTATTATGCGACGCGACCATAATTTACGAGTTATGGTTAATCGAGTCTCCCACCGGATTTTCATCACCGCTATCTCCCGGAACGCTGAAAATGTTGCGCCATTCGTATCACTTTCTGCGACAAAGATGACTGAGACACCCCTCAGTATTCTTCAGTGATAATAATATCACAGTTAATATAATAATTTTGACACTTATTTGAAACTAACTAGGCCACACCGATCTGACTTTCTCCTCGAAAGCATTGGGGGTAGGGGGACTATTAACTACGATACGTTTAAGTTAATGTTAATAATGTTCTGAAGTTTGCGCATCTGCGAATTTGTAGTACCGGTAATTGAATCTTTTTGCTTTTTAACCTGTGATTCAGATGAGCGGCACAGCACTTCCCACTGGCTCGCCCGTCCAGGAGATACGTTTTTTGTCTAATGGGGGAGTAGGAATTTACCGATACCGAGCCCAAAAGCCTTCCAATGGTTTGCCTTCCCGCTGATCACCCCCCCCCCCCCCCAAGGAAGTGTACCACGGCTTGAAATGGAGCTAAGCATCACATCCTGCCGCGCACGGTCATTGAAACTACTGTAGCTTACAAGCCTGGGGAGATCTGCAAGACAGAAATTGAGTCCCACTCCGCAATACCCGGGAAGAATACAATATGTCACCCGTAACCTTAACAAGGCAAGTGGAAAAAAGCAAGATATTGCATCGGAATTTCTAATCCGAGGACAAATGTGACACAAGACCAAATATCTACCCGAGTACAGTATTGTATCAGTTCCCTTCAGATGTGATATGTGCCGTAAAAAAAAAGTGAATAATTGAACCATGTACTCGTACTCGTACTACAAATATGAAGTCGAAAATTCCATTGTCTGGAAAGGGAGCGAAACACTTAACAAAAGCACAGCCCCCATCCCGCTCCCCCCGAGACAGAAAAAAAGCAAAAGTTTCTCGATCCTACCAAGAGAGGAAATCCAAACGACATACTGGTAGCACACCGTTCGATAATTCAAGTTTTGACGGTACCGGTGTTGAAAATAGCCGGAAGCTTCAGATGCTGCTCGGCATGCTAACTACTCATCCAGCATGCTGCAAACCTGTTCAGCATGTTCAAGTCTAGGACATGCGCGAACATGCTCATAACATGCTCGAGAGCTAGGAAACCAGTATATCCGATAGGACACCTGTTTATCCATCCGTTCATTCCGTTGCCCCAGAGTTTGCTGATTCATTTGTTCCCGCCCATCCGCCCACTGGTTCTTTTGTTGGGCCAAACTGCTAGCTCTTTTGTTCGGCCATTTTCTGGCTCTTTTGCTTGTCCAATTGCTAGTTCCTTTATAAGCTGGTTCGCATGTTCGATTGCCCACTTGCATGCCTGCCCATCCGTTGGTTTGTTCACTCCTCAACTCCTTTGATAGTTTATCCGCATGCACGCCAGCCCGTTAGTTTGCTTGCTTGTTCATTCGTTCGTTTGTCTATCCGTATGCCCATTTGTTGGGTAAAAGGTCCCAGTAGAAGGACCGAAGGCAGGGTACGGTTATGGGAGCAGTACTGGAGAATAGGGATGGCAGCGGGAGTCTTTGCATTGTTTTCCATTATCTTTCTTTTGTTACCAAAGTTAGGAACGGGAACAAGCAGAGGAAAGGGAAATTTTGTATGGACGAGCGGAGGAGGTAGAGGATACTATGTGGAACGAGTGGGAGATATCTTTTTCGTCGTTTATTTATACACCTGTCTTTTCCTGTTAGTTTAAGTGCGAACCTGAGCAAGTTGTCGAGCAAGCGAGTTGATGAGTGTCTTTGATTATCGTATGAGAAAAGAAGCGGAAAGAATATTTTTCATACCACTCTTTTGACTGCTGCCTGGAAGCCTTGATGTTGTAATATGACTTCCAAATATGCATTGGTTGTGACATTGACTACGACAGAATGTTTTTCATCACTAGTTGAGCTCATTAAGCGGTTGACTACAGTAATTTCCTGGGAAACTCTATCGTAGTATGATACCAGTTTTTTTTCCTCGCTTGCGTTTTCCTTCTCTTTACCACGATGTTGTGTAGTATCGTTGTCGTTGATTATATTTTTCTCTTGCGCGAAGCGCATTTCATGGATGTTTGTATCGCGCTCTCCCATAGCATAAATTCGGCCCAATAGCCCCCTAATGGAACATCAATGAAGCAAGAAGTACAACTTCAAACAAGAATTACAACACTTGCCGTTTCGTTTAGACCGAGTGATAGTTTGTGATCAAGAACCGGCCATCGTGCTACGGAAAGTCATAGCTGTCTAAAAACCGGCACCTGGGTACAGGGGGTTAAGGGAAAGTGAAGAAAACCTGCTCCTATTGGTTCCCAGGCCAATAAGCCAATCAACGGGCTAAATGTTGCGAAGACGTTACACCAGCAGTTCACCTGACTGTTTCCATCTTGGAAAATAAAGCCAAGATCGGCTCCCCGCATAGTTACCGTACTAGTACGAGTACAGGTACTGTACTACCGTAAACTCTCGGTAAATCCACCATCGTTCATCTCAGAAATTAGAGACAAAAATGCCTCGAGAAAGAATAGTTATTTCCAGACAAGGTTAGCTAGGGTGAGCTAAACAGGGTAGAACTTATCGGCAGGTATTCGCAATTCCGTTAAACTGCCCGGCTAAGCCTATTGAGACTTAGTGTTGTAATTTCCTTGGCGCACACCCCTGCTAGCGCACCAAGCCCCCGATTCCCGATCGTGTATTTACTGAGAGTTTACGGTAGTATGATACACACCCCAGATTTTGGAGCCCTACTCTTAAGGACTCGGGCACTACCGGTAGTCCGAGCGTCTAAGGAGATGGTTTTAGACAATACAAGGATAATTTACTAGAAGAACACTTGTCTAAGCCTATGAGTACTTGTACCGTACTTGTACCCGAAAACAGGTGGGGCGTATTTTGTAGGGGCAATTCGAAGCGCACAGGCGCTGTGACATAACGGTATATTTCTTTCATTCCTATTTTCAGCTTTCTAGAGCGCGAGACAAGGAAACCCTGTCTTGTACGAGTACGAAAACATCACCGTTAATGCTTGTAAATTATATATGCCATTGCTACACAAGCCTGAAAAATAAAAAACTCGCTAGGCAGCTCAATTCTTGATCCATGGCCTTAGCCGAAGATCACCCGCATAGTGTACGGTCTTAGAGAATGGTATCCAATGCGCGCTGGTAAAGTTTTCTTATCTTGGCTTCCGGAACATGCGATTGGTTGCTTCTCTGTTACCCTACCCTTGTCCCCAGGTGCATAGCGGGATATTTGGGTTTGTGGGGATACGCGCTGATGATCCTTTTTCTCACCAAGGCCGCCGTGTACAGTACTGTAAAATTTCCGGTAGGAAAAAAATGTGCTAGGGGGTTGTATGGTATAGCGTAGTATTATCTGCCTCCTCTGGGGAACCTCTGTATTTGTTTCTTTTGTTTTGCTTCATCTGGGGACTGGGTTTGCTCTGCTTTCTCCTCCCATGGCAGAAAGAGGAATTCCAACGCTAGGCACATTTATCTTCTACTGGGGTACTCTAGCACGCAAGGTAACTGTACGGGCACTTCTCCTTCTACATTCTCCGGAATTGTATCTTTCCTTAGTCCCGCCTCACATCATCATACTCGAAGATTTCTGTCATCTACCTCCTGAGCAAGCTAAGACAACAACCCGCACACCCGATTTCAAGGACCTTAAAAGAACCCCCCGTGGGCGAAGGTTTGCGGGAATATAACCCCATAGTATAGCACTAGGTGAATTTTCTATATGGGTCCAGATTGGCTGATGGGGGATCAGTTCGAGAGGATTAAGGCCAGACGCCGAATATTTAATTCCAGGAAGCTTCTCTGGCAACAATGGTAACTTCAACACAAAACGCCTGTAATTATAGTACATTGGCATCTTCAGATGTTCCTAGTATGTAGTCATTCGTTGTCTGTCGTTGTTTTCAACCTATTGCTGAGAATTTGTGTAGCAACCTCTAAAGGCCTGGTAAGGGTTTATTAGCACCACGAATTGACTAGGGTCATCTCTGCGACGGGCATAGCTGGCCGGAGGGTGGTACCGGAGAATGGATTTTCGAAGGTGATAGGTATAAGAAATGGCAGGATAGTGAAAGGTCCGAGCTTCTATAGATTTGCGGTGGCCCAGGGATAGGAAAGACCATGTTGGCCAAGCGTGTTGCGGCAAAGTTTCTCAAAGGACACAGCGATCCGGCCGGAAGGGTTAAACCAGTATCCCACTTCGTCTCGCCCGAACTTCCTTAGACTGTGTTCAAATAATAAGGCTATGATAGGTAGAGAGTGTCTGCGAATCCTGTTCTTTATATGCTGCCGAAGGTGTCCTATATATACACAAACTGTTCCTTTGCAAACATCTTCCTTGCCCATCAACCTCGCGGAGTTCCATACCGCATTTTCGTCATGATGCCACACTATTCCTTTCGCTCAACTCCTTCAAACTTCCCCCAAAGCCTTTCCCTTAAACAATAGCTGTTCCAGACAGTCCTGATACCTTTGTGCTTCTTCTCCGATTTCCTAACTCTTATAGTGCGGCACTTGATTGTCTCAAGACCTCCGGAGCATAACCTGTTACCTCCGGTTTCCCTAGTGCTAGTTCCTGAAACCTTGCAAACACTTCTTACACTAACCGCTAGTTCTCACACGCCCTTACTCACACGCTGACCTTTCTTAGCTTGTTCCACCACTGCGTTTCCAAACCATTGCCAAACAACCTTCGCCTCATCCCCCAAACCATGGAAGCTTCGTGATTTTCAACAGGTATGCCTGCTGGTAGGGTAGAGTCACCACAACCCAGGCTTGCCAGAGTAGCTTGGGACCTACTCTATGGCATTCTGCAGCAGGATGACGACTGTTTCGATGTCTGCAAGGCTGAATTTGAACGCCAGGGGGATAAACCCCTCACCAACCAAAGCTCTTTGTGGAAGATTCCAAGAAAAGCGAACGAGGTCTATCCCGCGGACCCAGTATACATTCTCATCGACGGCCTAGATGGACCCGGGGGGGCACCTATTTAAAGAATTGATTGGAAGGATTCTGAAGCTCCTGGATATCCGCAAGGTCAAAATATCTTTCACCTGTCGGGATGTGCCCCACCTTTCTAATAACCTTCGTGAACCTACCAAGATCAACTTCGATAATAATAGGTTTGTAAAAAAGGATGTGAAAACCAAGAACTATGTAGATCAGGCTATCAGGAACGGTCATGGGGTGACAGCATCGGAGTTGGGTGAATAACTCGGGAGGATAGATAGTGTGGATATATTAGAACAGTCCGGGGAGTTTTGGGGGATTGAGAAGGAAACCGTAGAGGAGGCTGCAGAGGAGGCTATGATGGAATGCGCGGAGATGCCGGTGGAGGAGATTGTGGAGGAGATTGTGGGGCAGGTGGTGGAGGGACCTGTGGAGGGTACTGCGGGGGATGCTGCGGAGGGAGCTGTGGGGAGAACTGTGGGGGACCCTAGGGGAGACAGAGGAGGGGACTGTGGATTGGACTGTGGAAGTATCTGCTGAGGTTTCTGGAGAGGTGTCTGGGGTGCCCATCCCCAATAACACCCCGCCCACCTCAGAGACACTCGCACAGCCCATTAGGAGGGAAGGAGGGGTTACTATGTCCTAGCTGCGCTGTAGGAGCGGGGAGAACCCTTTCTCCATCCCACGGCTTATTATAATCTTTGAACTAGCATTATTCTGCTAACCTCTTATAGCACGTTGTTCTCTTTCATTGTGTATCATGTACATAATGCTACAAAGAATTTTCACATGTCAGGTTATGCTATGTAGTGGTGTCTCGGAATTGTTAGGGGTGGTGGTGCTTATGAGCCGAGGGAACGTCTCTCTTGAAGGGTTACGCTAGCTTGGTTGCTAGATTTTTGTTTGGTTTGTGAGTCCTGTGATTGATCGGACTTGGGTATCGGCGGTATGTAGTGGGTTTATCAGATGGTTGGTCATTAACTAGGAGGGAGGGTTTCAAAGGGGGATGATCCCCGTTCGCTGTTTAGCTGGGTGTTTTAAGGTGGTCAATGTGTCATGACTTATGATCTTGAATCTGTTTTACTCGTTTAATCAGTTATTTTATTTTATTTTATTTGTTCAGTCCTTGATGTTTCTCTTGTTGGAGTGCCTATAGGGCATGCGGTTAGGCTGTTATGGATTTGTGGTGTTCGAGTGGAGTTAGGTTTTTGGGTTGATGCTCGTTGCCGTTGTGCATCGGGTATTTGGTTTCTTGGTGTTTCTTTCACACCATATGCCATTCGGCATGGTAGCTGGCATAGGGCATGCGGTATAGGCTTTAGGGTGTGTGGAGGATCATGGATTGTGATGATGGTTCCGGATTGTTGAGGATGGCCGGAGATGTTTGTCTAGAGTGTTCGTTGAGTTTCTTTGGGGTTGCGGTGTTTGGGAGATATATGTCTCCCGGTATGTTCTTAGCTAGTAGGAGATAGAGCGTTTTCAGTCATCATTCTTCCTCCCATATTCTTTAGTTTTTCTGCTGCGTTTTTGAGTTGCGCTTTCATCTCTGGACTTACTGTGCTATCATGCCACGACAATTTTTTGTTTAGCTTACCCGAGTGTGATGGGGCGAGGCTGTAACTTATGATATACCATATTATGGGGTTGAGGAAACATTCGAGTGATCGTACGTGATACCAAATATTCTCTTCATTTTTCGATCCTTTCTTTATTCAATGATAGCAAGCAATATTCGCGGGGTGGGGTATATATTGCCCAGAGGGTTAATGTAGCTGTGAGTTCATATTCATCTTCTGGGAAGATTATCATCTAGTGGCGCATGCCAGACTCTCCATCTGAGTCCGTATAGATGTTTGATTTTAGCATTATGAAGAGTGCTTCTTTAGATTCGGAGTCTTCCGGGGAGGTGTCCAGGGTGAACCTTCTGGCCGCAATAATTTGCCCAATTGCGCATTTTATAGCTGACACTGTGCGTGATACCTTGTGAGTTTGTTTTAGAGGGAGCGACTGAATAAGGCTGGAGTAGAATCCCACAGGTAGGGCCACCACAATCCGGGACGCACTGTCCGTGATAATGGTTGTGTCGTATTTGCCCGCTATTTCCGAATCGGACTTTTAGACTGCATTGCTGGTACGGCATATGGAAGCGCTTGTATGCACCACTGCCGCCACTTTCTCAGTCATTCCCGCACCTTGGATGGCAACCCCGCCAGTTCCCCAATATGCGTTTGCGAAAAAACCAGCGGTAGCAACTTCTTCTACACCCTTTGCCCCTCGTCCCCGGCCAGCAGCAGTACCTTCTTCCCAATAATATTGAAGATGAAAGATTCCGCATCAGATGGGCAAGACCAAATTGTCTATGCTGAGATCAACAGCTGTCCCTCTCTGCTGAATTAACTATCCCCAGGAGCTCTAGGCCCTGGCTTTGCTACGACTGTGGTAAATCTGAACTAAGCTTATTTTGCGGTGCGTCAAGTCTATGTGTTGCAACAAGGTCAGGACGTTAAGATTTACCAAAGACATTGCATACCTAGTGAGATTAATAATCCGGACGCCTGAGACAGGCGCTGCAAGAAACAACTAAAAAAGTGATTTTAGCGAAGGCGCTCACCACCTCTTGAGCCTTGCATATTTGAAAATCAATTTTTCAAATAATTGAGACACTGTGGGCTTATTTGTTATATCAGATTTTTAGTAAATTCGCTTTTTCTTTGTCGATACCCCACGTTTACCAGTGTTTTGGCGGTGTCTGGTTATTCATCTCACCAGGAGTAAAATCCCATACATAACGAGCGCAACAAGGGCTATTCACTGCCAGAATCCACTGCTGTGAGTAGTTGGCTTCACATTGTTGGCTTGGCCCCGACAGCGTATCTGAGCGACAGCACCTGTGCCCTCAAATGAAGACTAAAAGTCAGAAAGCCACAGCTTTGGAAGTCATGCTCTTGCAATGCAGGAGAAGGTCAAGGAGTACTCAATGGCACAAACTCCCTCTGGTGAAGTATCATATGATACAAATCACTTTCTTCCCTCCCAAATATCTACCGAGGGTTCCGACTCCCCACTCCGGCTTTTCTTTCTGAGTGGGGCGCCGTCACTCTAATGTCCAGAGAGCCCTTGCAAGAGGCAAATATCCACACTAGTAAGCTGAGCCGTGTTGGTTGTGTAAGGGATTTTACCGGCGTACAAAACCTTGTGTTAAATGATAACTTTGCTCTTAACATCAACCCTAACTCTGCCATTTCCCAAGAAACAAATGTATAGACAAGGGCCTGTTGTGCCGTCTTATTCAAGAACCATCCCCAAGACTGTACAAAGTTGAGACATAGGGCTCTCACGCACTGTTGGGAAGGCTCTAGTTGCTCCGTTGATAAGGGTAGTTCGAGTTAGGGTACTCTCGGGGGTGTGGATGGGCTCGCCATGACAGGTGTGGATATTCGCAATCATGTTTTGGTGTTTATTCCTCATGTATTCCTTGATGTTCTAGAAGGAATCCTTGTATTTAAGGGGAGTTCAGGGATATGTTGCGAGAGTAGGAGGCGAAGACACAAGAAGTAAACAGGGAGTAAGGATCATGAACTTATTCTCTCGACGTTTTTCGGCTTTGTTTCTTCCCATTCGTTCTTATTTCCTTCGCCGGGAAAGAGCATAAAGGTTCGCACATTCTGAAATATCTTTCTACTGACGCCTCTTCTCTTCAGTTTTGATTTCACCATTCTACTCATAGGAGATGAAGAGATAAACTGTTGTTATTATTGGACGTGCCGTGGTTCTTCCGGTATCCGAGAAGATCAGATTTAGCTGATGCCATTTCCCACAAAAGAACGCCGACTAGGTACAAGGGTCCGACAATACGGCAGTCTTAACAAAACTCCTCCAATACTATAAAAACTAGAATTACCGGGCCTAGAATGACCGCACCTAATGCTGGGAAGCCGGAGTTGTCTCCCCGAAGAGGTCAGTTGTATTGTCCTTTTTATTTGACTCAGCGGAGGGCTGAAGGACTGGTTCTTTTTGGTGTGCTTTTCCCCCCATACCGTACGCACTCCAATTGAGGCAACTCTGGGAAACTCTGGCCCTCTTTGCGCGGGGTCTAATTACTCCACCTTTTTTTGTTTGCGGTGCCGGGTGTAGTAAACGTGACAAGGTAGTTGCGACATCTTGTGACCTACTATGTTGCTAGGGGCCATTATGGGCATTAAGTGTCTAGGCTAGAGGCTTTTGGGGGAAGAAAGCATGCAACAGACCGAATGGTCCAAAAATTTTAGCGATTAGACAAGATTATCAGCGGTGATCAACCTATCATATCTCTCCGAACTCATGATGTACAGGAGCAAGTTCTCCCTACGGAATGAACACTTGTTAGAACCTACTGCATCATTACCATTGGCCAATCCAATTACTCTTTCAAGTGGCAATTCTACTGGTGTTACCTCTACCGTTCCTCAATGCCAAGAACTTGCACTTAGCACAAAGCCTATGATCCACTGCTTTTGCTATGGATTGTGCGGTTGGTATTATACCGCTTGGAGGCGCGCTGGGCAGGTACCTTTGTTATACTGGAGGACACTAGTTCGAAACAGCTAAGATAAATTTATGGCATTGATCACAACCATAGCAATCAAAAACTACAAAGTCGAGGAAAACTAGAGAAACCTTGCCATCACACACATGGGAAAACTCAAAGAAGCTTTTCAATGATAAAAATTGGGCTTTATATCAACGCTATGTTTATTGGATTTATTTTTGGATTCCCTCGGGGTATTATGAAAAATTCCTTTTGCAAATTCGGCTGCTCAGGAGCTGATCAAGGGTCTACTACTAGGTATGACAGGCTGATATTCAAGTAACCGAGATTAAAATCTTTCACTTGAGGAAGTTTTTTTCCTGACGCCCGCCGCTGTTTAACTTGATGGGGTTTGTCATGGGGTTTGTTCGCAGATAATATTATGATTAAAAAGGTTTCCCACCCAGTTTTCACCACCGCTATCGTAGAGAGTTTATGCAAAGCCTGAGGGCTTCCGTGTCATCTGTGTTGAAAATCACGAAGCTTCCACCGTTTGGAGTATGAGGCGAAGGTCGTTTAGCAACGGTTTGGAAATGCAATGGTGGAACAAGCTAAAGAAAGAGTCATCGTGTGAGTAGAGATGTGTGAGAACTAGTGATTAGCGCAAGGAGAAAGTGTTTGGAAGGTTTTAGGATTTAGCACTATGGATACCGGAAGTAACAGGTTACGCTCCGGAGGTCTAGAAGACAACTAGGTGTCGCACTATAAGAGTTAGGAAACCGGAGAAGAAGCACGAAGGTATCAGGACTGTCTGGAACAGCTATAGCTTAGGGGAAATGTTTTGGGGAATGTTCGAAGGAGTTGAGTGAAAGGAACGGTGTGGCATCATGACGGAAATGTGGTATGGAACTCTGCGAGGTTGACGGACAAGAAAGGTGTTTGCAAAGGAACAGCTTGTGTATATATAGGACACCTCCGGCAGCATAGATAGAATAAGGACCGCAGACACTCTCTACCGAACATAGCCTTTTTTATGAATCTGCCTTCCCACCCACAAATATCTTCCCCACTTCTACGAGAATCCCAGGGATTCCAGATGGGGTCAAGCATCGCATTCTACCGCGCACGTTCTCAGTCTGGCCATAGAAACTCACTTGCAGCTGGGAATTTATAGCTGTGCTCGTAATGTGGGTAACATTTGTGAACACAGCTTCAATTGCATACAGCCCATATTCGAGCAGAAGGGTTAGGGTTCGGCAGTAAGCAATAGCAGTCGTGTTCGCAAAGGTCAACCCACTTCGAGTACGAGTAGACCATGTGAAGGCTCAGCGAGGCAGCACCCTCAGCGAGGCTCGGCGAGGCTTGGCAGCAAAAGCTTCCTGATTTGAATACTCAAGTATGGTGTGGGACAACCAAAACCCACCCCCGATCCAATATTCTCAGAAATTCCAACCATAACCACAACAGTGACTTTGGTTATGACCTTATGTAAAATCTGAAACTATGGACAAGCTCTAATTCATTATTTGAACAATTCCACCAGAGGAAATTTTATTAAGCCTTCCCAAGGAGTGACAAATCTGAATATATAAATTTGGCCCTGGGGGCAGGTTTTGTATGTCCTGCACCATACTCGGGTAGTCAAAATGAGGAAGCTTTTGCTGCCAAGTCTCGCCGAGCCTCGCTGAGGGTGCTGCCTGTAACCTAATATATTCAACTACCTAGAGGGTGCTGTTAGGCTCAAAATCTGGTTTGTAGATTTTTGAAGTCCTCTGAGTTGTTTTACTTTAAGTTAGAGAGAGATGTTGTTTCTTTGGGGTTTTTTATTTTCTGAGAGTGAAGTGATAGGGCATGGGTGGAGGAAGGGAAAAGTTTCTCTCTGTATGTAGGGAGATTTCTCCACCTGTCTTTTGAAGTAGCTAGGGGAACCACGAAACAACGAACTTGAACTCCACGAAACTGAAACGAACCGAACTAGTCTTAGTGTGCAAGTGAAGTACACCTCGTGATAAGACTTCTCCTTGAGAGTGCAAGGACCGACTGATACAAATTCTGTGAAATTGTTTTTCCTTTATTTTTCTCTTCTTTCATTTTACTTTCGAACCATCCGAATACGAACCTTTTCACCTTTTCCTCAGACCCGAATAATCCTTTTTTTCAGTGCTGCCTCGCTGAGCCCTCACATGGTCTACTAGCTATGCAAAGCTGGGATTCAGCCCCACTTCGATACCGACGCGCGCTAGGATAAATAAATTAAATTGGATCGTGATCCCCGGGAAGGGTGCATCACCTAAAATTCCTGCAAGGCCGGGAAGTGAAACCTTGCACCGGAAATCCAAATAAGATGCGAAGTGCGATGCGAGGCCAAATGTCCCGTTTTGTTTTGGAATGCGATAAATTATCTGGGCAAATATCCCAGTACTGTACTACCGTAGTACTGTGCCACGCAAACTAGAAAAAAATTTGCTATGCAGCCCAATCTTCATGCAAGGTATTAGCCGTAGATCACCATTCTGGTACATGGTTTTAGAGAGCAACATTCAGTGTACGCTGGTGTATTTTCCCCAGTTCACACTCAGCTCAGTCTCCCGAACACTCTGTGAGAGTTGCTCTCCCGAATGGGGTTCAGCCGTGGTTGTAATCTCCAGCTTTTCTTTTCCCGTGAGCGAGCAGCCCAAAATTCCTGTATCCCTCTATATCCCCAGGCGCAGAGCGGGAGTCCCAGCTCCTTAAAGGGATGCGCAATGCTTTTTCTCACCAAGGTCGCCTTATATCGCGAAAACTCGAATGGAACACAAAAATGTTAGGATGTTGCACAGTACAATACTGCAGCTGCCTCTCCTAGAAAGGGGCTGTGTGTGCTCCTTTTGTTTCATCTTGACTCGGGGATTGAGTTTGCCGTGTTATCCCATCCCTTGACCGAGAAGACAAATTCTGGAGTGCTGGTACATTTGTCTCAGTTTGGGTACTTATGGTATTAATACAATTGCTTGTCTCTCACTTTCTGGCTCCGCATCCTTCCTCCATCCCTCCTCACATCACTATACTTGAAGATTTCTATTGTCTACGACTTTGACCCATTGAGACCACAGCTCGCGCATCTGACTTCGTGGATATCAAAAGATCTCCTTGCCGAAGAACACTGGTGGGAAAATGGCCTCAAAGTACAGCCCCCGGTGGTTTTTCCCTATGGGTCGAGGTTAGCTAATAGGTATTAGTTCGAGAGTATTCGGTCGGACGGCTTACCAATATTTATCCAATAAAAACTTCTCAAACAATATGGGCAACTCCAACATTATGGGCAGCTACAACACAACTATCACAAATAATTATAGTGGATTTCTAGATGTTCCTAGTATGCAGCCTTTCATTGTGTCTCTTTGTTTTCAGCTTATGGCTAAGAATCAGTGTAGAAACCTTGGATGAACTAGTAGCGGACAATCGGTGGGGGGTATCGCCACCGGAAATTGACCTGGATTACCTCCGTGACCCGCATAATCTGCCCCAGGATGGTACTGGAGAATGGATTTTCGAAGATAATGGGTATAAGGGATGGCGGAGCAGCGATCGATCCGAGCTTCTCTGGCTTCGCGGTGGCCCAGGAACGGGAAAGACAATGTTAGCGAAGCTTGTTGCGGCCAAACTCCTCAAAGGACTCGGCGACCCTCCGGAAGTGGTTAATCTTGTGTGCCATTTCGCCTCGCCCGAACTTCCCATAGGCGGGTTCTCTGCTGATAAGGCCGAGTCACCGCAAAGCAGGCTTGCCAAAGTGCCATGGGACTTACTGCATGGCATTATACAGCAGAACGTTGATCTTTTCGGTGGCTTCGAGGCTGAACTTGGACGCCAAAAGGAGAGACTTTTCACCAACCCGGAGTCCTTGTGGAAGATTCTAAGAAAAGCGATCCAGGATTGCCCTACAGACAATGTATACGTTTTCATCGACGGCACAGACGTGTTCATGAACTTGGGTGGAGATTTGATCAGAAGTATTCTAAGGCTTACCGATATCCCGGATAAGAAGGTCAAAATATTTCTATCTAGTCGCGACGTACCCTACATTTCGAATAGCCTTGGTGGAGCTAGAATGATCGGCATTGATCAGAACAAGGATGTAGAAACTGATGTGAAAAGATTTATCGAGCTCAGAGTGAATAAATTCGGGGAGTGGGATGTTGGTCAGAAAAAAGGAGCAATCGAGACCCTTGGGGTGAAGTCGGAAGGGATCTTCCTCTGGGCATCTTTGGTAATTGAAAACTTAGAAGAGTTTAGCACAGGCCCCGACTGGGAAGAGATTGTCAGGAAGCGCCCATCGAAGCTTAACGAGGTATACCGAAATATGTTATGTGATGTCCACAATAGGGAGGGGTCGGAGAAGGTTCTCAAGATGATCCGGAACGTAGCACTCTCCTTGCGCCCGCTCAAATCTAGCGAATTCGGACATATCTTGGCATGTATGGAAGAAGAGGAAGAAACCGGACAATGGTCCTCTAGTAAGGGGAAAAACACCGAAATTCGATCCAGAGAAGCAGGGGAAATGAAGCAATATGCCCGGTCCTCTCTAGGATTTCTCCGGGCTAGCGAAACAACTATATCCATTGTCCATCATACCGCGGCAGAATACCTTTTCGACGAAACCCCGCAGGATGACCAAAGGGTACACCCTAAAAGTGAGCTCGACTTCGAAGTTTCCTGGGAGTGCTTTCGGTACCTTCATGCCGCCTTCGAAGACCCTGAGGAATCTCCGAACGGAAATGACATAGGGAGTAGCGATATATCCCGGGAGTCGGCCCCTGAAAGAGACCGCCAGGAGGAGCCAGCAGAGCCAGCATGGAAAGTGGCACGGAGAAACCCAGAGAGAGCCGTCACCGAGTGGCCATATCTCAGATATGCGGCAGAATCCTGGTTCATTCATGCCCGTCGGAGCATCGGGGTTTCAGATGACAACTTGTGGGCAAGCTCTTCTCACAACTGGTTGGAAAATCAGTTCTTCACGAGTGACGCCATCCGAAAACCATGGACTGAGCTCTGCGGGGATCCAAAAATGAAGGTATTGGGGGAGGAGCAGACACCACTGCATGTGGCAGTCTGTCTGGGGCTCAAGCCACTGGTAGAAAAGGCCCTCGTAGATTACAATTCTCGGAAAAGGGGTCCAAACAGCAACCAGTCACCCCTACATCTAGCAGCCAAGTTCATTTCTGGGGCATACGAGATCCTGATCTCTAAGGGCAGCCGATACCTCCTCACAGAGTCCGACCAATACGGAAACACACCGCTCCACGAAGCGGCCATTTCCGGCTATAAGTTCATGCTGGTGAGCCTAGTGAAAAAATTCGCAACACCAGAGTACCAGGTATACAGTGGTGAAATCAACAAGCAGAACAACTTCGGCGACACCCCGCTTCACCTGGCTTTTCAATTTGATCACCAGGATATCGCGAAGTTTCTAGTTGAGAACCACGCAGATCCGAACATCAGGAACAATAAGGGAATGACAGCACTGGAATTGGGTGGAGAGCTCGGGAGAGAAAGTACCCCTCATATCCTAAGGTACATCAAGGAGGTTGGGGAGATTGGGGAGGAAACTGCGGAGGAGGAGCCTCTGCAGGAGCCTGTGGAGGAGGAGCCTGTGGAGGAGGAGCCTGTGGAGGAGGAGCCTGTGGAGGAGGAGCCTGTGGAGGAGCCTGTGGAGGAACCTGTGGAGGAGCCTGTGGAGGAGCCTGTGGAGGAACCTGTGGAGGAGCCTGTGGAGGAGCCTGTGGAGGAACCTGTGGAGGAGCCTGTGGAGGAGCCTGTGGAGGAACCTGTGGAGGAACCTGTGGAGGAACCTGTGGAGGAGCCTGTGGAGGAGCCTGTGGAGGAACCTGTGGAGGAACCTGTGGAGGAACCTGTGGAGGAGCCTGTGGAGGAACCTGTGGAGGAACCTGTGGAGGAACCTGTGGAGGAGCCTTTGGTGGTGAACACACCAGCGAAGACTGTGAAAACCACCAAGAAGAACATCAAGGGGGCTATGAAGGGGGCAGCGCAGAAATTCGCGGAAGAGACTAAGAAGGCTGTAAAGTCGATAAAGAATTCCGTGAAGGAAGCTGCGAAGGAGGCTGTAAAGAAAGTTATTGAGAAGTCTAAGGCCTGGAGCTGGAGGCGATTGTGGAAGAAACTGCAGAGGGGAGTTGCCAAGGTGCGCAGGAGAGGACCGTTGAGCGGCCATGGGAGAGACTGTAGAGAATAATTGGAGAGGAAGGGGCTGCTGTGTCTTAGTTGTGCGGTATGAGCGCGGAGAAACCTTTCCTCAACTCAAGATCTATTATTATGATTCCTTAACTAACATTACTCTCCGAACAGCTGATCGCCGCTGGTCTCACTTATCATGCATCATTTAATGCCGAGAAGAATTTTTCTATAGTTAGGTTACGTCAAATGGTGACTTCTTCTGCTCATGGGAGTGTTGATGCTCACGAGACAATACCTCCGCGGTCTTTTTGTGGGATTGTGATCACTTGATCGTTTGATTTTTGATTGTTTGGTAGTTCAAGTGGCTGATCAGACTTGGGTATCGGCGGTATATCGTGGGTTTACTACATGGCTGGGCATTTAACTATGAGAGAATGTTTCGGAGGGGGGATAATCCCCATTTGTTGTTTCGTTCGTTGCTCCAGGGTGGCCAGTGTCACAATTTATGTTATCAAATTTTAATGATTGTTTGGCGATTTCATTGCTATGATACTATTATTTTATCTGCTCAGTCCTTAATGAAATATCACCCCGGCCTTACCATGGTACAACGAGCATACTTTGCTTAGCTTATCCAAACGTGATGAGGTGAAGCTGTACATGGTAGCTTTGCTAAACATAATATATTACAATATGTTGAGAAATGGTTCTTTGGATTAAGGAACGAGAGTGCAATCTAGGCTTCCTACACACTATTGCCTATATGAGGGTGGGTGTGGGGGTAAGCATTCCACGTAATGGCTTGCATCACCAAGATAAGGTATATATATACATATACCGTTCGTATCTCTCTCAACCAGGTGGCGAACCTCACCAACCACCCCCGGCTGCAAGCAAAATCATCAATCCCGAACACAATACATAGCACAGAAATAGTCGAGTAATCAACATGGTTTCATCTATCCCTTCCATCTTTCCATCCTTTATTCATTCATTCATAACAACAATCACGGGATAAACAAGATTATTTAAGCCCAAAAGGCCTCCCCAACCTCAACGAGTATACCCTAGAGCTTCACTGTGAACCTAAACTACCCATCTCTTCTCATACCGCTCAAACTCAAACTTACAGATAACGGCCGAAAGCGTACACTTAAGCGGAACACCTCGGGCTTGACGTGGGAGAGATACTTCAGACTTAGGATCTGGTCGTATGTGATGGCCGCCGGCGTGCCGGAGGGAAGCGCGAAGTGGATTTTGACCCCAAGGTGGGATTGGATGTGTCTGTTCACAGGTAGGTAATATCACGGTAGGGTCGCCACGATCCGAGATGGACTGCTCGTGTTGGGGGTTGTATTGTATTTGTCTGCTAATTCCGAGCAGGACTTTTGGACTGTATTGCTGCTACTAACATGGAAGTGCGAGTATGCACCACTTCCTCCACTTTCTCAGTCATTTACACCCCATGGATACCGGCCCCGCCGGTCCCCCAATACGCGTGTGCGAGAAAACCGGCAGCAGCTCCCTCTATACCATGTGCGCCTCACCTTCAGCAAACAGCAGCACCCCCCTCCCAAGAGTGCTGAAGAGAGAAGGAACATTCCGCCACAGATGGGCAAGACCAAATTGTCTTTGCGGAGATCGACAACTATCCCTCTCTACAAAGTTGATTATTCCTAGGAGCTCTAGGTTCAGGCTTTGATACGAGTGTAATAAATCCGATCTATGTTTATTTTGTGGCGGGTTAATTTATTTAAGTCTATGTGTCGCAACAAGGTGAGAACGCCAAGTTTTACCCATTCCAGGAGAGGTTAATTACCCGGACACCCGAGGCCGATGCAATCATAAACAACCAAAAGAGATTTTGGCAAAGGAGTTTACCACCTCTCATATTTGAGAAACAATTTCTGGAGTAACTGAGGCACTGCATACCGATCTGTTATCTCAGACTTTTTGAAAATTCGCTTGTTTTGTCGACACCCCAGGTTTACCAGTGTTTTGGTTGCGTTGGATTATTAATCTCGCCAGGAGTAAATTCTCATATATGACGCGCGCAACAAGGGTTAGCCAATGCAAGGATCCCCTACTTTGAGCGGTCAGTTTTACATTGTTGGCTGACGCTAAATTGTTGTATTTTGGGGGTTGAAGTTTCCCTTGTTTGGAGCGGGGGTTTTTAGGCCATACCTTAGGGTGCATGCCATGGATTTTCCTGTATTATACTTATTACGAATAAACCACGGATTTAACAAAAAAAAAAAAAAAAATCGAATTTCGCTCTCAACATCAACGCAAACTCCACCAACGTTCAGGAAACAAGTGGGCAATCCAGGGCCTGCTATGCTTGTCATATCCAAGAATCGTTCTTAAAGGTGTACAAAGTTGAGCCGCAGGGCTCCCGAGCATAGTTGGAAAGGTTTTTGTCATTGCTCTGGTGATAAGAATTGCTCAGGTTACACTACGACCCCCGTAACAAAACCTCCATAAAATCACAAAAACCAGAGTAACCGGACCTCATACTAGGACACCAGCTTGTTTCTTTTTTATTTGCCTTATCTGAGGGCTGAAAGAGTGGTTTTCTTGATGCGCTTTCTCCCCCATACGGTACTCTAATTGAGGAACCTCTAGACCTTTTTGTTTGAGCTCCAATTCCTCCCCCCCCCAACAATACCAGATGTAGGTTCTCCCAACCGTAAGAACACTCGTTAGAGTCTGCTGTGTCACCACTGTTGGCCAATTCAACTACTTTTACAGGTGGTAATTCTACGGGTGTTATCCATATCGCTCCTTAATGCCGAGAGCTCGGACTTGGCACGAACCCTGTCACAACCACCTCAACCAAAAACTACTATATCGAGGGGAATCAGTGCAGCACCGTCGAAACCCTCACCGGAAGACTTAAGGAATTTTTTTAAATGTTGATTGATAACAATTGAGCTATAACAGGGTCAGCCCCATCATGTTTTTCATGGGTTGTCCGAGGCCGTGATCCAAAATTTGTTTTTGCGCAGCCTGCCGCTCGGGCTGCTGTAAGAAGCGGAGACTCATAGGCGGTCCATGGCGTATTACTAGCGGATGTCCAGCGACAGAATAAAATGTTTCTGAGCCCCCTGGTGTTCAGCCTGGTAGGGTTTTTTACGGGGTTTGTTTGCAGATATTATGTAAGGCGATCATAATTTACGAGTGTGGTTAATTGATCCATTTTCATGACCGCCATCTCCCGGAATGGCTGAAAATGTTGCGCCACTCGTCTCACCCTCTGCGACAAAGATGGCCCAGACACCAGCTCAGTATTCTTCAGTGCTACCTAAGTGACCAGGCCAGGTCGATTTAGCTTTCACCTCGAAGGCATTGGGCGTAGGTGGGACAGTTGACCACCTTTACGTTAATTCAATAATGTTCTGAGTTTGCGCATCCGCGAATTTGTAGTACTGTACCGGTTCATAGTTAAAATTTTTTGCTTGTTACAATACTTGTAACCTGTGTCTCATATGAGCGGCACAGCCCTTCCCGTCCAGAAGATCAGTAATGGGGAGTAGGAATTTACCGATACCAAGCCCAAAAGCCTTCCAGTAGCTTACTCGTATGGTGCCGGCACCTTAGAATCGACCCTCAGTGCCATCCAGAGACCGGGCACTAGTCCTAATGCAGTATGCGACCATACCGCTTCAGGCAATATGTTAGTGTATTACTCAGCAAAACCCTTCTTTTCTCATACAAGTGCCAACCTCCTCCCTCCACCCAAATTTTGCCTCAACTTTAGCAGCTATTATAGAAAGAACCAGACACCTTGGATGAAATCTGCTCTGTAAATGTGTTCTTTATATGTTTTAGGAGACTTATACAGAAGGAATAAGTAAAACAATGATATTTGATGTTGTTGTTGCCTACCGAAAAGTTGGGAAAGTTTGGTTGTTGTGAGGGTTGATTCTAAGGTGCCGGCACCATACCAGTACGGCTACCTTCCCGCCCCCGCTCAAGGAAAAGTACCACGGCTCGAGATGGAGCTAAGCATCACATTCCGCTGCGCACGGTCATTGAAACTAGCTTGTAAGCTGGGGGAGATCTGCAAGACAGAGGCTGAGTACCCGGGAAGGATACAGTGCTCGAGTATGTCACCCATAACCCCTACAAGGCAGGTTGGAAGAAGCGAGATGTTCGCATCGGAATTTCTAATTCGAGGACAAATTTGACACAAGACCGAATATCTAGCCCAGTGATGTATCAGCTTCCTACTGTATGTGCCGTAAAAAAATGAATAGTCGAACCGTGTGTGCTACAAGTATGATGTCCAAAATTCCATTATCTGGAAAGGGGGCGGCGAAACACTAAGCAAAAGCACAGCCCCCCCTCCCGCTCCCCCCGAGACAGGGAAGAAGCAAAAGCTTCTCGATCCTACCAAGAAAGGAAATCTAAACGACATACTGGTAGCACACTGTTCGATCATTCAAGTTTTGACGGTACCGGTACCCGGGTACAGAGGGTTGAGGGACGTGAGCCTGCTCCGATTGGTTCCCGGGCCAATAACCCAATCGACGGCTCAAATGTTGCTAGACGTTGCACTAGGAGTTACTGTAGCCTGACTGTGGAATTTCCACCTTGGAAAATAAAGCCAAGATCGGCTCCCCGAATAGTTACACACACCCCGGATTTTGGACCCCTATGTACTGTACAAGTACTCGTACTAGAGTGCGAGTAAGAACTCTGGCACTACCGGTAGTCCGAGCGTCCAAGGAGATGATTTTAGACAAGCAAGGATAATTACTCGTAAATGGCGGAACACTTGTCTAAATCTGTGAGTACCGTACTCGTATGCATACTTGTATGATATCCGAAAACAGGGGGGGCGCATTTTGTACGGGCGCACAGACATGCGCAGATGTTTTGGCATGCCGGTATATTCCTTCCATCCCCACTTTCAGCTACATACAGTAGGGCATGGAACAAGAAAACCCTGTCCTGTGCGAGTATGATACGAAAACATCTCGGTTAATGTTTATACATTACATAATATGCCATCGCGACACAAGCCCGAAAAAAAAAAAAACTCGCTAGGCAGCTCAATTCTTGATGCATGGCCTTAGCCGTAGATCACCCGCATAGTTTACGATCTTAGAGAGTGGTATCCAATGCGCGCTGGTAAAATTTTCTTATCTTGGCCTCCAGAACATGCTATGGGCTGCTTCCCTGAGCAAGGTTCAACTGTTGCTGCACAGTAATCTCTTGCCTTTTTCCCCTTGACACTTGGGTAGTGCGTGTCTCAAATTCTCATCACTCGAGCACTTGCATACCCTACCCTTGCCCCTAGGTGTGTAGCGGGATTTTTGGGTTTGTGGGGCTGCGCGTTGATAGTGCTTTTTCTCACAAAGGGCGCCGTGTACAGTACTGTAAAAATTCGGGTAGGAAGAAAATGTACTTGGGGGTTGTATGGTAGCGTAGTATTAGCTGCTTCCTCTAGGGAGCCTCTGTATTTGTTTCTTTTGTTTTGTTTCATCTGGGGGCTGAGTTTGCTGGGTTTTCCCCTCCCGTGTCGGACAGGGGAATTCCAATGCCAGGCACATTTATCTTCTACTCGAGTACTCGAGCACTCAAGGTCTAAGTACGGGCACTAATCCTTCTCCATTCTCCAGGATTGTATCCTTCCTTCGTCCCGCCCCACATCACCATACTCGAGGATTTCTGTCATCTACCTCCTGGACAAGCTAAGACAACCTCGCACACCCGATTTCAAGGACCTCAAAAGAACCCCGTGTGGGAGAATATTTGTGGGAAAATGACTCTAAAGTATGGCACTAGGTGGTTTTTCTATCTGGGTCCGGATCGGCTAATTGGGGATCAGTTTGAGAGGATTAGGGCCACCCGCCGACCATGTAATTCCAAGAATCTTCTCAGGCAACAAAGGTAGCTTCAACACAAAATACGTGTATAATTGTAATTATAGTAATTATAGTACACTACCACCTTCGGAGGTTCCTGGTATGTAGCAATTTGTTGTCTATCGTTGTTTTCAACCTATTGCTGAGAATTTGTGTAGCAACCTTTACAGACCTGGTAACAAATACCCGCTGGGGGGTATTAGCACCACGAATTGACTTGGATCATCTCCGCGATGAGCATAACTCGCCCGAGGATGGCACTGGAGAATGGATTTTCGAAGATGAGAGGTATAAGAAATGGCAGGATAGTGAAAGGTCCGAGCTTCTATGGCTTTGCGGCGGCCCAGGGATAGGAAAGACCATGTTGGCCAAACGAGTTGCGGCAAAATTTCTCAAAGGACACAGCGATCCTCCCGGAGGGGTTAAACTAGTATTCCACTTCGTCTCGCCAGAACTTCCTATAGACGGTATACCCGCTGGTGGGGCAGAGTCACCACAACCCAGGCTTGCCAGAGTAGCGTGGGACCTACTCTATAGCATTCTAGAGCAGGATAGGGACCGCTTCGATGTCTGCAAGGCTGAATTTGAACGTCAGGGGGATAAACTTTTCACCAACCAAAGCTCTCTGTGGAAGATTATAAGAAAAGCGATAGAGGATTGCCCCGCAGGCCCAGTATACGTTCTCATCGACGGCCTAGATGGGCTCGGGGGGCACTTATGTAAAGACTTAATCGAAAGGATTCTAGAGCTCATGAATATCCGCAAGGTCAAAATATTTCTCTCCGGTCGGGATGTGTCCCACATTTCGAATAACCTTCGCGAACCTACCAAGATCAACCTCGATAATAATAGGTTTGTAAAAAAGGATGTGAAAACCTTTATCAAGCGCAGAGTGGATAAACTCGGGGAGTGGAATGCCGATCAAAAGAACGGAGCAATCGGAGCCCTCTCGGCGAAGTCGGAAGGCATCTTCCTTTGGGCATCTTTGGCAGTTGAAAGTTTAGGACGCTTTAGTGCAGGCACTGATTACGAAGAGTTTCTCAGGAAACTCCCATCAGAGCTTAAAGATGTATACCAAAAAATGCTATACGACGTACGCTCACGGGAAGGATCGGAGAAAGTTCTGAGATTGATCCAGAATATGGCACTAGCTTTTCGCCCGCTCACCTTTGGCGAATTCGGATATGTCCTGGCATGTATTGAAGAAGGGACAAAAACTGGACAACGCCCCTCCCGTAGCAAGACAAACAACGCGTTTCGGTTGGGGAAAAGGGTGGAAATCGAGCAGTACGCCCGGTCCTCCCTGGGATTTCTCCGGGTTGGCGCCAAAACTGTATCCATTGTCCATCACACCGCAACAGAATACCTATTCGACGAAAGCCGCCAGGACGACTTACTGATACTCTCGAAAGGCGAGCTCGACCTCACAGTTTCCTGGGAGTGTTTCCGATACCTTCATGATGCTGTTACAGAGCTGGAGAAATTCCCAAAGGGAAATAGTAAAGGAGGTCGCGATGAATTCCAGGAGTCAAGTTCGAAGCGCGATCACCCGGAGGAGCCAGCAGAGGCTCCGCAGCCACAGAAGCGCCCTCATGTCGCCAGGAGCAAGTGGCCATATCTCGAATATGCGGCAGAATCCTGGTTCCTTCATGCCCGTCGGAGCATCGAGACTATGGAGCACAAATTCTGTGACGACCCTGCTCGTAATTGGTTGGAGCATCAGTTCTTCGATACAAGTGACACCATACGAAGGCCATGGATTAAGCTCTGCGGAGATCCAAAAATGGAGGATTTGGTAGGGGATCAGACACCACTGCATGTCGCAGTCTGCCTGGGGCTCAAGCCACTGGTAGAAAAAGCCCTCTCAGAGTCCAATGCTGGGGCAAGGGGTACGAGCAACGTACAGTCACCCCTACACTTAGCAGCCAAGTTTCTTTCCGGGGCATACGAGATCCTGATTTCCAAGGGCAGCCCATCCCTCCTCACAGCGCCGGGTCAATACGGCAACACGCCGCTCCACGAAGCGGCTATTTCCGGCCATAAACCCATGCTTGCGGGACTTCTGAAAAAATTCGCAACACCAGAGTACAAGGACTACAGTGGCCAAATCAACAAGCAGAACCACTTCGGTGATACCCCACTTCACCTCGCTTTTCGGTTTGATCACCAGGATATAGTCGAGTTTCTGGTCAAGAACCATGCCGATCTTACCATCAAGAACGGTTCCGGGGCCACAGCATCGGAATTGGGTGCAGATCTCGGGAGAGGAGACAGTGTGAAGATCTTAGAAAAGGTCGAGAAGCTTGGTATGATTGAGGAGGAGACAGTGGAGACAGTGGTGGACCCTGTGGTAGGAACTGCAGGGGAGCCTGTGGAGGCGTCGGAGGAAACCGTGAGGAGGGAGACCCTGGATAAGACCATGAAGGAGGTCATAGAGGAGACTGTGAAGGAGGCAGTGAAGGAAGCTATGAAGGAGACTGTAAAGAAGGCTGTAAAGAAGGCTGTAAAGAAGGCTGTAAAGGAGGGTATAGAGGAAGCCATGAAGGGGACTACTGTGGTGGCCCCGACGGATCCCTGTAGGGGGCACGGGAGGCGATCGTGGAGACTTTGCGGGAGAAGGTTGTGGTGTTTTGGAGGAGAATGCCGTGGTGGCTGTAAGAGAGATTGTGGCGGAGACTGTGGGGAAGATTGTGGAGGGGACCCCAGACACACCCGGGGGGTTAATGTCAGAGGGAGGATACCGGGTGGAAGCCGGCGAGGGCACCATTCGAGAAACGGAAGCCATTATCGATCCATCAGTGCTCATCCCCGGTCACGCTCTGCCAACCACAGGGATGCACATCCAGCGCATTAGGAGGAAGGAACGGGCTACCCTGTCCTAATTATGTGGTAGAAACTAGGGGAGCATTCTCCCTAATTTACGACTTATTATTATTATAATTGTTTACTATCATCATTTATCTAGCGGCTGATCGCCGTCGGTCTCGTTCATTATGTCCCATGTAGTGCCACGGAGGACTTTCGCACGGCCAGGTTATTTTAAGTAGTGTCTTCCTCGGCTCACGGGGGTAGTGGTGCTCGCGAGCCGGATTCTCTGCCATCTTTTGAGGGCTGCGCTCGCTTGATTGTTTGCCATTTTTCGTTGCCATTTTTTGTTTGGCAGTTACAGTGATCGATCGACTTGGGTATCTGCTGTGTATCGCAAACTTATTAGATTGTTGGGCATTAACTATGAGAGAGGGTTTCTTGGGGGGGTGATTCCCGTTCGTTATTTCATTGGTTGTTTTGAGGTTGTCAGTGTGTCATGATCTATGATCTTGCTTTGGTTTGTTTTACTCAATCAATTTTTTGGTGGCTATATTGCTTTTATTATTTGTTTAGTTCTTAGTGAAATGCCGCCCTGTGGTCACCGCGCTCCTGCGACAATCCCGTTCTTAGACGATCCAATCGTGATGGGGTGAGGCTGTCTATGATGACTTTGCCCAACCGTGTGATAATTATTATAATAATAATTATTATAATAATAATTATTATCGTATTATCGTAGCTCAGAAACTGTCGAGTGATAGTTTATGACTCTAGAGGTTCGCTCCATTTTCTATCCTTCCTTCATTCATTAATAACAAACAATATCCGTAGGATAACTAAATTTCGCACCCAATGGTCTTCAACCGCAATGGATATACCTCCCTGCGGCTTCGCCGGGAGCCTCCCCCTGAACTATGCATAACGATAACTGCCGAAAACGAACACTTCAGTTCCACCTTGGCCCAATGCAACCCCCCAGACCCCGCTAGGAACATGAGGGGCCCATAATCACTCTCAATGGCGGCCACCCTACCCCCCGACAGACCACAACCCGGGCCCTCTCCCTTCCGCGTCATAGCCACAGATTTCCACGCTTCTATTTACCACGAACATAGGCAGCATGATGGAGATGGCCTTCGGCACGAACGCCCCAATTAGACTTGCATCCTCGGCCTCCACATGCAGCATCATGCTGATGGGAGAGTAGAGAGACAGAGCACCTCGGGCATGACGTGGGAGAGGTACTTCAGACTTGAGATAGAGTAGTCGGTGATGGTTGCTTGCATGCCGGAGAGAAATGTGTTGAGGAACGGTAGTTTAGTGTTACCTTCCTACTCACCACATCAGTAGCAGAGGTGGATGATGAGAGCTGCATTCTACGTAATGCATTGCGTCAGTTATGTAGGATATATATATACTGTAGTCTTCCCCTAACTTTCCTATGTGAAGTATATAGGGCAAAGGTCAAGTTACCGGTATATTCACTTCTATCGAGGTGCAACAACGAGACTGACAAAATATTGGATTGAGAGAATCTTAGAGAATAAAGAAACGCATATGGGTATGAGAATAATGAGCGGAAAAGAGAGACAAAGTGAATGGTCTTTTATAAAGAGAAGGTCGGCGAAAAATACTTGTACCGGTGGAAGAGAACAATACTCAAAATATCACAAGATGAAAGAAATCCACCACACTCCCTAATCATCAAACACTACTAACACGAATCCAGCGTAAATATCCAGTATCTGCTCGGAGACTGCTCCCATCTGTTTCATCCCTAAACAATCTGTGTCGTAGAAACACTAGGCCCACTCATAGTATGTTTCAACATCTTAGTTAACTGAATCAACTATATTCCGCTGCAAAAGACAAACTGCACCAATTCTTACAAAACATGGAGTGGGTTTGACCCCAAGGCGGGATTGGGTGTGTCAGTTCTTTGGTAGGGATAAGGTGTGTATGTCCCAGATGATTGACGTAGCTGAGAACTAGCGCCTAGCGGCTAGGAAGGCTATTATATAGTGGCGCATGCCAGACTCCCTATCCGAGCCGTACAGGTGTCCGATCCTGGCAGTATGGAGAGGATGTCTTTGCATTCGAAGTCTTCCGGGAGGTGTCCAGGGTGGACCTTTTGGCTGCGATGAAATATTCGCGCAGTTGAGCATTCTGTAGTCGACAATGGGTGCGCGATTTCGCGGGTTCGCTTTTCGCATGAGGGACTGCATGAGGCGGGAGGGAAATGCCATAGATAGGGTCGCCACAATTCACAATGAACTGGCCATGTTAAATATTGCATTGTATGTCTACTAGCTCGGAACCTGACTTTTTTACCATGTGCTGCCACCTCCTATGAAGCTCTCTCCAGCACAGGACATTCATAGACGAAGCCGGAAAAGGCGATTATGCTTAGCGTTAGTAATGAGTACCACTTCCCCAGCTACACCCCCCCCCCAAGGAATCGCCGATATAGTTTGTTAGCGCATCGGCTAGTTGAAGCTATAGATCTTTGAGTGCAGCTCTTTATTCAGCCCCCCCCGGTGTTGTGGGAAACATACGCTCGATAACCTAATTGTCTATACAGAGATTGACAAATATCCCTCTCTAGAAAGTTTGTCTGCCCCCAGGAGTTCGAGACCCAGGCTTTGCTGGACTATGTATGACAAACCCGAATTATGCTTATTTTGTGGTGGGTTAAGCCTATGTGTCGCAACAAGGTCAGAACGCCAAGCTTTACCAAGCACATTTCATTCCTGGTGAGAATAATAACCCGGACACCCAAGACCGATGCAAACAAAAACGACCAAAAAAGTGACCGACAGAGTTCACTGTCTCTCAAAACGCCTTAGGCATTTGAAGCACAAGTTCTTGTATAATTGAGATAATGCAGACCGATCTGTCGCCCCAGGTTTTGATAAGCCCGCTTCCTTAGTCGATACCCCTGGATTACCGATGTCCTGGCTCTGTCGGCTTACTAACCCCACAAGTAAAATATCATACACAACGAGAACAACCAGGCTTAGCCACTGCCAGAATCTGCTGCTTTGAGTGGTCGGCTGCCAGCCTCACATCGCTGTCAAACCCAGACAGAGTGTTTGAGTGACAGCGCCCCCGCACGTAGGTGAAAATAAAGTCAGAAAGCCAAAGCTTTGGAGGTTCATGCAACTCCGGAGAAAGGTGAGGAATAGGCAGTGACACGAACTTCCTGTTGTGAAGTAACGGTGACTTCTTTCCCTATCAAATATCGGCTAAGAGTCCCGACTTTGAACCCCAACTTCCCCTACTGAGTGGAGCTGTCACTCTATTGTCCCAAAGTGCCCCTTGAAAGTCTATAAATGACCACACTAATCAGCCCAGCCATGTCCGTTACCTGTGGGATCTTGCGGCGACACAAAACCCTGTGTTGATTGCCAATTTTGCTCTGGGAACCAACGTGTAAATAGGAGGAGCCTATTGTGCCCGTCTTATTCAATAATTGCTCTTAATACTATACAAAGTTGGGCCATAGAGCTCTTGTGCGCAGTTTGGAAGGTTTCCTTTTGTTGATTCGGTGATACGGGTGGTTCAGCTTATAATACGACTGTCTTAAGACAAGCCAGAATAATCAGACCTCATGCTAGGACGCAGGAGTTACCTATCCCGACGATACCGGTAGTATTTTTCTATTTACCTGCCTCGGTGGAGGGCTGAAAGATTGGTTTTTCGGTGCGCATTCACCTACATGCTGTACCGTACTCCGGTTGAGGGAACTCTGGACCTCATTGTGAGGTCCAATTACTCCACCCTTTTTTTTTCCTTTGCGGTATGATGCCGGATGTGGTAAAGGCGACAAGGCGGTCGCGACATTTTGTGACCAATCACATTGGTAGGGTCCCCTACGGGCATTGGGTGTCCAGGCTGGAGGCTTTCGAAGAGGCTGCTCATACAGCAGGCCAAACGGTCAAATAATTTTAAGGACGACGGAAGAATACTGTATTATAAGCAGTGATCTACCTATCTCTGAGAACCTATGATATACCAGACGCAGGTTGTTCCTTTGGCACAAACATTCGTTAGAACTTTTGTCATCGCCACCATTGGCCAATTCCTTGCAGGTGTTAATTCTGCGGGTGTGATCTCTACCGCTCCCTAATATAATGCCGAGAGCTCGCCTCAGCAAGTTCGTCACAACCACAGCAACCGAAAAAAACTACTATATTAGAGGAAATTAGCGAAGCGCCATCAGAACCTTCAGAGGAGGGGTCGAGGAAGCTTTTTCTTGACCTCCCCGAGGGTATTATCCAAAATTAGATTTTGCACAGAGGGCCAGCCGGGCTCCCGTAAGCAGCGGAAGCGCACTGGGTATGACTAGCTAGCGTTTGAGTGACCGGGAATGAAATGTTCTACTATACTTTAGAAAGTTTGCCAGAGCCCCCGTCCGGGGGTTGTTACAGGGTTTGTTTGCAGATGTGATATACGACACCATGAGTATGACTTAAGGGTGTGGTTAATTGAACCTCCCATCCAGCTCCCACCACCACTATCTCCTGAACTGGTGAAGGTGTGGGAAAGGCTGTGCCGCTCGTGTCACTGTCTGTCTGAGACAAAGATATCTGAGACACGCAGTCATTTCTGAGTATTCTTCAGTGATAATAGTTGATAAAAAATAAATATACTACCCAAGCAACTGGGCGACGCCGATTTGGCTACTCGTACTTCAAAGGTGTTCGTGGGTGTGGGTGATCATAAGCTGCCTCAACCTGCCTGTATGGCGCGGCCAACCAGAATCTGAGCCAAGCGGCCAACTATAGAGACTGAGTGATCTGTCACGACGCACATGGTTAGTTTGGTGGACAAGGGTTGATTTGAACAAGAGTGGAGTGTGTCTTGCTCCCATTTTTTCTCGTCCCCCCCCCCCCCACACACGTACTTTTCATAGATTTATGATATGATACCCAACTCACTTTTGTGTAGACCGGATCATAGTATATCACTCGAGTTGAATTCCTTGGCATCTTGAGGCTTTTTTTTCTTTTTTTTTTCCCTGGCGAACTCACCACGCGCCAACATCGATATCTCATCCAGGAATTCCTTTCCGGTAATCTCCTTCGGTAAATCTGCTTACTAGATAATATTTAACCTAACCACCGGACACATTTCCAGGATCCGCAGTTATGATTGTGTTGTTGTTGATCGCGTTGCCCCTTTAGAGATCGGTGTGGGGGGGTGGATTCTAATGTTCTGAAGTTTTTAGGCATCCGCGAATTTGTTTATTAACCTCTGTCTCAGATAGTCAGACGAGGGGCACAAGATTTTCTATTCGTCCGTCCAGGAGAGATGAGTTTTTTGATCCCTGTCGTTTGCTTTCCCGCTCATCACCCCCCACACCGTCAAGGAATGGTGCTTGTGCGGGTATAATACCGGGACTTGAGATGGAGAAAAGCATCACATGCTACTGCGCACGCTTCATGGCGGGGTAATTGAGACTCGCTTGCTTATTGGGGGGAGATCTGCAAGACAGGGACTGACTCCCGCTCTGTGATACCCGGGAAGAATGTGTGCCACCCATGATCCTTACGAGTACTCCACTCGTACTAGTACAAGTACACGGCAGGTGGAGAGAAACGAGATATCGCATCGGAGGATGATATGTGACACAAGATTGAAATACCTTGCTAATCAGTTCTTTGGGATGCAAAATTGAACCGTGTGTGGTACGAGTACAAGTCTGGGCTCCAAAATTCCGTTCCCCTGAAAAGGGGCCAAAAAACACAGCAAAAACACAGCCCCTTTCCGTCTTCCGAGACAGGAAAAAAAAACAAAAGTTTCTCGACCTTATGATACCAAGAGAGGACAGCCCAACGACATAGCACACCCTCCAATTATTCAAGCCTTTGAACGCAATCCCTGCCTGCGACCGGTGCCACACGTCTCCCGCCCTGTCTGATCATGCCCGAATAAGTGAGGCGAACCTCCGGTGATTGGCCTTTGGACTAATTAGTCGATCACGGGGTCGAATATTGTGAAGACGTTGCACCAATGGTTCGTCTGACTGCTTCCCCGTCTTGAGAAATAGAGCCAAGATTGGCCATCCATGTGGTTGCACACCCCAGATTTTAGACCCCTGCTTGTATGGATTCGGGTATGGTACTAGGGAGTTGAAAAAAAGCTCGCCCCGCCTCCATCAGGAAGTTGGAGCACTTATACCTACACTAAACTAGAACAGGGGGGGTTCGGGCAATGAGCAGTGAATACTTTTTGGTGACGGCCAAAGCTCGGGGCCACTCCCGAAAGGAGAAGCGGCGATTATTACCCAAGTATCATACCGGTAGCACACTGGACGAGGACTTGTGTTACCGGGACCCGAATACCCGTACCCGGGGAGATGTTTTCATACAAGATAGGGATAGCTAACAAACAAAGTACGAGTACCGGTATCATATGATACTTGTCCAAAGCCACAACAAGTACAGTACCGTACCAGAAAACAAGCTGGGGGCACATTCTGTACAAGTATGGGCACTCAGACATGCGCAGAAATCTTTTTCCATACGGGTCATACGTGTGTGATACATTTCTTTTATTCCTATTTTCGAGTACATGTACCTATAGCCCAGGACGAGTATGATAAATCCTGTCTTGTGCTCGACCACAGTACGAAAACCTCTCGCCTGTTACTTTTGTCTAAGCGGGTATTGCGTGGACCCCGAAAACTCAATCGTCCCAAATCCTTCATGTATGATATGGCCTTTGCCGTAGATCACCCGCGTAGCGTGTGATCTTAAAGAGTGGTGTCCATCGCACACCGGTGAATTTTCTCGAATTCACACTAGCTCACCTTGGTCTCCAGAACACGCTACGAGGGCTGCTCCTCTGGGTGGTGGTTGAATTTCATTGCACAGTAATCTCCTGCTTTTTCTCAAATCCTCAGTGCGGTGACCCTACCCTACCCGTATCCCTAGGTGCGCAGCGGCATTTTCGGATTTGTCGGGCGATGAGCTGATAGTGCCTCTTCTCATCATGGTCGCCGTATACTCTAAAGATTTGGATGGAAGATAAATGTGCTAGGGGGTTGTACCGTATAGTATCGCATAGTGCTTGTCCCTGGCAAGTACCGGTATTCGAAAGTACGAGTCTCGACCATGTCTGTGCTCTCATACACGCACTGACTTTTTCCGCCATATATTTTTTCGAATCCCTGTTTTCAAATACTTCTTGTCTGGGACAGGTACGGTACTGTATATCCGAGTACTGTAGTAGTTGCCTCCTCTGGGAAGGTGCTGCGCTTACTCCTTTTGTTTCGTCTCATCTGGGGGGCTGAGTTTGTTTTGCCCCCCCCCCCACCCGCGGGTGAGAAGGGAATTCCAGCGTCTAGCGCATTTATCTTCTGCTCGAGTATTTATGGTCTTAATCTGAGTGCTTATCCCTCTCCTTCCTCCGGAATTGTATCCTTCCTTCATCCCTCCTCCCCTCACTATACTCGGAGGTTTTGGTTATCTACTCCCGAGGCAACAGCTCTCACCTCTGATTTCGGAGACCTCAAAATATCTCCCGCTGGGCGAACACTTATGGGAAGATGGCAGCAAAGTATAGCACCTGGTCGCTTTTCTATATGGGTCGAGATAGGCTAATGGAGGATTAGTTCTGGAGAATCCGTAGTGGAAGCCGCCCGGAAGCAGGCTTTTAGAGACGGGTCGGGCAATACCCACAGCTTCAACACGGAGGATAGTTACAATACCCAAAACAGCTTCAATACAAATATCACAAATAATTATAATTCATCTCCAGATGCTCCCGGTATGCAGCGTTCCGTTGTCGATCTTTGTTGTCAACCTATTGCTGAGAATTTGTGCAGCAACATTTGAAGACCTGGTAGCAAGTAACCGCTGGGGGGTATTGGCACCACAAATTGACTTGGATCATCTCTGCGATGAGCATAACTGGCCCGAGGATGGTACTGGAGAATGGATTTTCGAAGATGAGCGGTATAAGAAATGGCAGGATAGTGAAGGGTCCGAGCTTCTATGGCTTTGCGGTGGCCCAGGGATAGGAAAGACCATGTTGGCCAAACGTGTTGCGGCGAAGTTTCTCAGAGGACACAGCGATCCCCGTGAAGGAGTTAAACTAGTATTCCACTTCGTCTCACCCGATCTTCCTATAGACGGTATACCTGCTGATGGGGCAGAGTCACCGCAACCCCGGCTCGCCAGAGTAGCTTGGGATCTACTCTATGGCATCCTGCAGCAGGATGGGGGCCTTTTCGATATCTGCAGGCCTGAATTTCAACGTCAGGGGGATAAACTTTTCACCAACCAAAGCTCTTTGTGGAAGATCCTAACAAAAGCGATCCATGATTGCCCCGCAGGCCCAGTATACATTCTCATCGACGGCCTAGATGGGCTCGGTGGGGACCTATGTGAAGAATTGATCGGAAGGATACTAAAGCTTATGAATATCCGCAAGGTCAAAATATTTCTCTCCGGTCGGGATGTGCCCCACATTTCGAATAACCTTCGTGAACCTACCAAGATCAACCTCGATGAGAATGGGTTGGTAAAAGAGGATGTGAAAACTTTTATCAAGCGCAGAGTTGATAGGTTCGGGGGGTGGAATGCCGATCAAAAGAACGGAGCAATCGAAGCCCTCTCGGCAAAGTCGGAAGGTATCTTCCTCTGGGCATCATTGGCAATTGAACATTTAAAACGCTTTAGTTCAGGTCCGGATTACGAAGAATTTCTCGGGAAACTCCCATCGAAGCTTATAAATGTATACCAAAAAATGTTATACGACGTAACTTCACGGGAAGGATCGGAGAAAATTCTGCAGATGATCCGAAATGTGGCACTCGCCCTGCGCCCACTCACCTTTGGCGAATTTGGATATATCCTAGCACGCATTGAAGGAGCGACAGGACAACAACCCTCTCACAAGGGGACAAGCACCAAAATCCCGCGGAGAACAGAGATGGAAATCAAGCAGTATGTCCGGTCTTCTCTGTCATTTCTCCGGGCTGGCGCCGAAACTGTATCAATTGTCCATCATACAGCAATAGAATACCTTTTCGATGAGAACCGCAGCGGGGGGGACTTACCGGTACTCCGTAAAGGCGAGTTTGACCTTAGAGTTTCCTGGGAGTGTTTCCAATACCTCCACAATGCCTTTGCCGACCTGGAGAAATTTCTAAAAGAGGATGGCAGAGGATGTCACGATAAATCCCGCGACTCAAGTTCGAGACGCTATCACCCGGAGGAGCCAGCAGAGACTCCACAGGGAGTGGCACAGAAGCGCCAGCAGTTGGCCGTGGATAGGTGGCCATATCTCAGATATGCTGCAGAATCCTGGTTTATTCATGCCCGTCGGAGTGTCGAAATCGCAGAGCACGAATTCTGTGACGACTCGGACTGTGGTTGGCTTCAATACCCATTCTTCGGGACACGTGACACCATACGAAAGCCTTGGATTGAGCTCTGCGGAGATCCAAAAATGGAGGTTTTGGCGGGGGACCAGACGCCACTTCACATCTGTGCTGGTCTGGGGCTTTTGCCGCTGGTAAAAAAGGCCCTTTCAGGTCCCGAATCTGGATCAACCGGGATAGTCAAGGGCCAGTCGCCACTACACCTAGCAGCAAAATTCAGGTCTGGGGTATTTGAAATCCTGATGGCTGAGGGTAGCCAATCGCTCACAGCTTCGGATCAATACGGCAATACACCACTACACGAGGCAGCCATTTCCGGCCACATGCCCATGTTGGTGGGTCTAGTGGAGAAATTCGCAACGCGAGAGGACGGGGAATACAGTGACCAGATCAACCGGCGGAACCACTCAGGAAATACCCCGCTTCACCTCGCTATTCAATTCGATCACCCAGATATAGTTAAGTTTCTGGTCGAAAACGACGCGGATGTCGCCATCGAGAACAATCAGGGATTGACAGCATCAAAATTGGGTGAAGAGCTCGGGAGAGAAGATAGTTCTGAGATTCTAGAACGGGCCGAGGAGATTCGGGGGGTTGGGGAGATTGCGGAAAAGAGTGCGGAGGAAGCTAGGAGGAACGCTAGGAGGGAATCTAGGAGGAAGGAAAGGAGGCAGGAAAGGAGGAAGGCTAGGAAGAAGGCTAGGAGGAGGAAGGCTAGGAGGGAGGCTAAGAGAAAGGCGAGGGCGGAGGCTGTGAGGGGAGCTAGGAGGGGAGCTAGGAGGGATGCTAGGAGGGAGCCCAGGAAGGATATTAGGATAGGATTCTGGGGGAGACTGAAGCGGCTTTGGCGGAGACTGAGGCAGCCTTCTCATTCAGCTAACATGGGTCCAAAATGAGTGGGCCTAGCCAGGCCCAATAAACTGTAGCCCCTACATGGGCCCAACAAGCCCAAGAAAACAGTGCACCGCTATCATAGAAAAGAAGAGAAGTCCGATGGTTCGGTGTTGAACCATGGAATAACCGTTAAATAAGAAAAGGTAAGTATCGTCTAAACCCTGCCTGTAATGCCATTCCCCCTTGATATGTGTTGGTATGGACCCCTCTCTAAATATTATCTATAGTTACCGACTTGCCATTCAGTCTCTCTGCTGACCCCCATAGCAAGGAGGTAGGAGGAGTTAGGGCCTGTTTGGATACCACCGTTCTGTTCCGTCCTGCTACTATTTCCCATATCAAATCACGCTCTCTTCTGTTACGAAACCGGCTCTTTGTCTGTGGCAATGGAACGGAACGGTTGTATCCAAATAGAACCTTCGTTTTCCCTTCCCCTTCCCGAAGCTTCTCAGACCGGAGTAGGGTTCGGGAAATCAGTATTTACCTCAGAAGATGAGCATAGATGGTATAACGTCTGGGAACTCTGGACATTCTTGTTCCGACACTGTGATATCGGGTTGTGGGCTTGGGAGGTGGAAATTGGTGAGGAGGTTCCAGAGGATTGGCTATCAGCGGCAGAGGCTAAATCAGAGAATTAACTCCTTGTCGTTGACCTTCGGTGGATTTTTGTATTTGTGGAGTATTAGATAAATAATGAAAGCTTTCTCCTCAATCTGAATCACGAATTTAAGGATCAGGGTGAATGGTGGTTGTTCGTATCCGGCTGGTTATATTGTTTACAATGGAGTTTTCTTCATCAGGCGAAATTCGAGTGGTGGTCTGTGGTCAAATATAATAAAATCGGTTAGCTTGTCGCATATTCATAATGCCTCTTGTTCTGGAGAACTGATTGTGCCAAGAGGCTCCACAAGCCACCGAAAAAAGTCCTTTTATCTCTTCAGTCTCGCGAAATGTTGTGCCGGTCGCACAGCGCTACTGAGACAATATTCCACCAATTTACCCGGGCTTGGTCGTGGCGAGGTCGTCTGCGAAAACCTTACAATACCACCATTCGCGCGCTAGCACAGAATCCGTCGAGCGATTGTACTCGTACATGGCTTAACAGATTTCCCTCCTGACACCCGTCCTTCATCGGTTGATATGATAACAAAACGTATTCACGGAATGAAACCAAAAATTCATCCTCAAACCTCCCTAACCGCAATGGGTTTATCTCCCTAGGGCTTGGCCTTGAGCCCCCCACCTAACAGCCTTAGCAGTTGCTTGGGCTCCAACTTGGAAAACACACTACCCAGAGTTTTTTTCCAGTATTATGCCCTCTCTTGGGCGAGAGGACGAACTGTGACCTCCAGTGTTCGCAGGAGGGTAGTCCGGCCGGGTTTGGGCTTGACCGTGGTGGCATAGACATTTCTGGGTGCCAGCCTGCAGATACCCGTGGGCTTCCGAGCAATCGGGCATGATCTCTATAATTCCGGGGAGATTGCGAGAGCATGTGTATACATCTGCATAGGTTGAACGGAACACGGGAATACGCGTCAACATCTTCTGTGCCTACGTGACTATACCGGTGCGATATGCTATCTTCACCACTATTCAATATGCACCTGGGGGTTGGATGGCCGCTCTGTGCACAACTTGGGGGAGATCCGTGGTGTACTATACGCCCATATCCTTGCCTGAGTATTTGCATCCAACCTGGGGGTCGGGAGGGAGGAGGGGAGACAGCGTTCGAGGTGCGGAGTCATTAGGACTGAGAGTGCTTGGAGAAGGATGTAGTGGGGGAAGAGGCTACAAGGAAAATTGTTAGGTGTACTGATACTGGTGTAGACAGCAAACCCAAGTGGCTGGTCGGTCCGGTTTTAAGTACAGCTGGGCTGACGATTTTCAGGGACGGCAGGGCAGGGCTGTAGGAAAAAGCTGCTTTTCAAAACCAAAGCCGGACCCGTCCGCGATCACCTGCAGGTCGAAGTTTTAAGTGACCACTTGTGTCTTACTATCATACTAAGAAAGATTTCATTGCTCAACAAGACTAATTATTCATAAAAAAATAGCTCGATTAATATATATTCCCCCGGGGCGGTTAGCGAGTTGTGTAGAGAATGGTATAGAATATCTCGAGGTAGAGAAGTGTAAGGGTTGTGTAGATGTGGGTATCGTGGCGCTTCTTCGGTAAAGAATAGCATAGATTTGTGTTAAGCGAAATCCATAGCACCGGGAGCGTGCTGCTCTTGTTCTCCTACCCCCCGACTTAGTATATTAGCACATAATATTATGTATAGAAGAATCGCCGACCCAGCCTACGCCCCCTGCGGCATAACGTCCAAAAGGTAAGCATACTAACTCACCTCCCCGCCCATCCCGCAGTACACGTGGGAAGTACCACCGGTGCCCTGTAGACAAAGTCGAATTGTCGGCTAGAAGGCGACAATCCTGGAAAAATAAATAAGTCACAACTGCTGGCAGACCGGCCCGGCAGCCCACCGCTGGGCTTGAATAGCTGCTGGGAATTCTGACCGGGCTGACCCAGGCTTTTCGAAGCCATGGCCGCACGGGCCGGACCGGACGCTTGGGATCGCCGTAGATTAAGCTGATGTGATAGGGAAAAGAGCACGATATTATAACCGAACAATCTTTGCTAATGTGCGAGTAATTTATCTACATTTTAGGAATATATCGGGCGAGGGAAAATTACCCAGCATCCACACTGCCCTCGATTCTTAGAAACCATCGGAATTTTTCTTGATTTCAATTCTTGTGTCCCGGGGCTGAGCAGGCGGAAGGTACCGGCAACTATTGGATGGATATCAGTTGATATCAGTATTTATCTTCCGGCTTCTTCAGTATCCGCGGGCATCTTCAGATACCTACAGATATTAGTGTGCATCTGAAGGTGTCTGCAGGTATCTGTGAAGTGCGCAGGCATCTGTGAAGCGCAAAGGCATCTGTGAAGTGCGCAGGCATCTGTGAAGTGCGCATGCATCTGTGAAGCGCGCAGGTATCTGTGAAGCGCGCAGGCATCTGTGAAGCCCGTAGGCTGATACAATAATCCCCATAGCAATATGTCAGTGGGCCTTGCCCTGGGTGTTTGTGTGTGCACTGCCTCTAGGCGCGCATCTTATATCTGTATATACAGGAGGCTACCTCCACTCTACAACCGACGCGCTTCCACCTTCTTCCGGGCTGTCTTTCAAATGCATCGACTCTCACTTCCACACAAGCGTTTCCCTGCTTCACCGCGAAGTACTCGCTGTCAGTGTCTGCCACTGCAGACCGGTATCTATGAAGCATGCAGGTACCCTAAAGGCTTGCCCTGGCTGGACTGTATATCTGCCAGTTATCTTCAGACTGACCTACCCGCCTGTGAGAACTCGCCCTCGCCTCCCGGAATACCTTTCTTCTGTTCGTGTACTTAAGCTGTTGATATGGTTGCCTCTCTTTCACCTCCTGGTCTTGGATCCTCCAAAACTAAATCCCTCCTCACCTCACCATACTTGAGATTTTCTGCCGTCTACTAGCTGGAGTAGTGGAGACAACAACTCACACATCTAACCTCGAAGACCTGAAAAGATCTCCCGGTAGGCGAACAGTTCTGGGAAGATGGCCCTAAGGTATAGTACTAGGTGGTTTTTCTATGTGGGTCCAGATCGGCTAATAGGGGGTCAGATCGAAAATGTTCGGGTCGCCCGTCGATATAATCCGTGGAAAATCCTTATGCACCGGAGGTAGCTTCAACAATAAGGACAGTTTCAACACTCGGGACAGCTTCAACACTAAAAACAGCTACAGCGCTGATGACAGCTTCAACACTAAGGACAGCTTCAATACAAATATCACAAATAATTATAATTTATCTCCAGATGCTCCTGGTATGCAACCCTTTATTGTCTCTTTGTTTTCAACTTATGGCTAAGAATTTGTGTAGGAACCTTTAAAGAGCTGGTAAGGAGCAACGGCTGGGGGGTATCGCCACCGGAAATTGGCCTGGATTACCTCCGCGACGAGTATAACGGGCCCGACCCCGGCACCGGCGAATGGATTTTCAAAGATGAGAGGTACAAGAAATGGCAGGACAGTGAAAGGTCCGAGCTTCTCTGGCTTTGCGGTGGCCCCGGGACAGGAAAGACCATGTTGGCCAAGCATGTCGCGGCCAAATTTCTCAATGGGCATAGCGATCTGCCTGGAGAAGCTAAACTGGTGTTCCACTTCGCTTCACCCGAACTTCCCGCAGACGGGATATCTTCTGAGGAGGCTGAGTCACCGCAACGCGGATGCGCCAAAATAGCCTGTGACCTGCTGCATGGCATTCTACAGCAAGATGAGAATCTTTTCGATTGCTGCAAGACCGAACTTGGGCTCCAGGGGAATGCATTTTTCACCAACTCGTGTTCTTTATGGAAGGTTCTCAGAAAAACTATCCAGAATTTCCCCGAAGGCCCAATATATATTGTCATCGACGGAGCGGATTTGCTCGGGGAGAGCTTGTGCGTGGAATTGACTGGAAGGATTCTGGGGCTTATGGATATCCCGGATAGGAAGGTCAAAATATTTCTCTCCAGTCGGGACGTACCCCACATCTCGAATAACCTTTGTGAACGTACCAAAATCAACCTTGATACGAATAAGTTTGTGAAAGCGAATGTGGAGACTTTTATCAAGCGCAGAGTGGATAAATTCGGGGACTGGGATGCTGATCAGAAGAATGGAGCAATCAATGCCCTCTTGGCGAAGTCGGAAGGCATCTTCCTCTGGGCATCGTTGTCAATCGAAAATTTGAAACGCTTTAGTATAGGCCCTGATTATGAAGAATTTCTCAGGAAACTCCCACCAGAGCTTAAAGGGACATACCGAAAAATGTTATGCGATGTCCGCTCACGGGATGGATCGGAGAAAGTTCTCAAGATGATCCGGAATGTAGCACTAGCCTTGCGCCCACTCACATTTGGCGAATTCGGACATATTTTGGAATGCATGGAAGAGCCACAAACTGGACAACGGCCCTCTCGCAAGGGGAAAAATACCGAATCCCGGCCAAGAAAAGAGGTGGAAATCAAGCAGTATGTCCGATCCTCTATGGGATTTCTCCGGGTTGGCGATACAACAGTATCCATCGTCCATCATACCGCAACAGAATACCTTTTCGATAAAGAGCTCCAGGATAGCTTACAGGTACCCACTAAAGGCGAGCTCGACCTCACAGCCTCTTGGGAGTGCTTTCGATACCTTCACAGTGCTTTCGAAGACCTGGAAAAACCCTCCGAGGGGAATGATAGGGGACGTAACAATACTTCCCAGAAGTCAAATTCACAGTATGATCGCCAGGAGAAGCCAGAAGAGGTTCCATCGGAAGTGGCACGGAGGTGCTCACAGGAAGCCTTAGCCAAGTGGCCATATCTCAAATATTCCGCGGAATCCTGGTTTATTCATGCCCGTCGGAGCATCGAGGTTGCAGATCACGAATTGTGGGACAACTCCGCTCCTAACTGGCTGGAGCGTCAGTTCTTCGATACAAGCGACACCATACGAAAGCCATGGATTGAGCTCTGTGGAGATCCAAATATGGAGGTTTTGGCGGGGGATCAGACACCACTACACGTCGCAGTCTGCTTGGGACTCACACCGCTTGTAGAAAAGGCCCTTTCAAGTTTCAAAGTTGGACCAAAGGGGACGAACAATAATCAGTCACCATTACACCTTGCAGCGAAATCGATATCCGGGACATACAAGATTCTAATCGCCAGGGGCAGCACATCCCTTCTCACAGCGCCTGATCAATATGGAAACACACCACTCCACCAAGCAGTCATTTCCGGCTTTCGGGGCATGGTGGTAGCCCTAGTGGACAGGCTCGCAACACCGGAGGGCAGGGCACAGAGTGACGAAGTCAACAAGCAGAACCACTTGGGCGATACCCCACTTCACCTCGCTGTTCAATTCGACCACCCGGATATTGTCAAGTTTCTGGTCGAGAACCACGCGGATCTGGCAATCAAGAACAACCAAGGAATGAGAGCATCGGAACTCGGTGCACGGTTCGGGAGAGGAGATAGTCTGGATATTCTAGAACAGCTCGAGGAGATTCAAGAGGCTGAGAAGGAGGCTGAGAAGGAGACTGTGGAGGAGACTGTGGAGGAGACTGTGGAGGAGACTGTGGAGGAGACTGTGGAGGAGACTGTGGAGGAGACTGTGGAGGAGACTGTGGAGGAGACTGTGGAGGAGACTGTGGAGGAGACTGTGGAGGAGACTGTGGAAACTGTCAAGGAGTTTGGGGAGGATTCGGTAGAGGTGGTTGTGCAAGAGGTTGGGGTGGAGACTATCGACAGGGGCGTTGGAGGAAATGGGGCCATCACCGAACCATCCCGGCTAAGTGGCGTACCATCATACGCTTGGGTGAGCATTTTCTGTTGCTTCCTGCTCACTGTATGGATGAATACGTACCTCATGAAGAGGGGGGAAGGAGGCACTGTGCGGTAGTTCTGTGGTAGGAACGGGGACTTTTCCCCCAGCCCAGAAGTTATCATGATTCTTTGGCTATTCTTAATGTGCTAACCGTTGGTTGAATGCTGGCATCATTGGTTATGCACCATGTATCTTGATACCACGAGGGATTTACGCTTAGATGGCTATGTCAAGCCGTGACTCCTTCAGTTCTCGGGGGTGATGGTCTTTGAAGGCCGTAACCTCCGCTCTCATTTTGAGGTTGTGTTTTCGTGTCTGTTCTTTTGGTAGCGGATCATAATATATGTTCCTGCTTACGCTAGTTTTACTCGTCCGATCAATTTCCAATTATCATCGCTTTGTTTTACTTCTTTAGTCATTCTTGAGCTACCTTAGTCTTATTGGGCTTCCGCAACAATATTCTGGCTGATTTACTAGAGCTTGTTGGTGAAGTTGTCCGTGATAATTCCTTGACAATATGGGGCATGTGGATGGCCAGGCTATGGTTTACGACAGAAGACGTACTCTCAATATAAGAGGTGTGGAGTGGGTCTCCGTCATGTATTTAAGCCCGGTTGGTTGTTCTGTATCCTGGGAAAAACAACGCGCTCACCACCTTACACACGAGGTCTTCCATAATAAGGCCAGTCATATAATATGAAAAGTCGAGTGACCATTCATGATTCCAAAAATTTCCCCGACCCCCCCCTTCCGTCCTCCCTTCATCCCTTGATATTATCATCATTATCATAACAATCAATTTTCACAAAATTTAATTAGGGAGGGAACCCACCCCAAACCGCCACCCCACCTCAGCTGCTATGCTCCCCTGAGGTTTCACCTTGAGCCACCCCTTAACACCTTCAGAGGGGAAGTGACCAGGGTAGATTTTTGTTTTTCGTGATTATTTGACAAGTTGCGCATTTTATAGCCGACATCGCGTGCGCGACTTCGAGGGTTGGCTTTAGCCGCAGAGACTACTCGAAGGTGGGAAAATCTTGGATATGATCCCCACAGTTGGGCATCCGGGATTGACTGCCCATGTTGAGGATTGTTTTGTGTGCATCTGTTAACTCGGACACGGACTTTCGCCTATATTGCTGCTACCTCTTATAAAACCGCTCTCCATCACATGGAATTCATAAGTAGCCTAAGCTGGAGGATCTGGTTACATCCATTGTCGCCAATGAACACTACCTCACAATCTCCACCACCTTCCCCTCCCCACAGCCGACTCCGCTCCGAGCAGCCCCCACCACCTCCGCCACTTCATCAGGCATTTTCACCCCCTCGGGCCAAAGCTCGGGTACCGGTCTTCCAATACGTGTGCGTCAGAAGGCCGTCAACAGCAGCATCCTCTGCACCTTGTGTTTCCCATTCTCCGCGAACAGTAGGACCGTCTTCCCGGGAATGTTGCCGCTGTCGTTCGTTACCAGCGTCGGTTTGATGAAGCTATAGCTCTTGGTATGCAGCACGTCCTCAGTACCCCCACCGGTGTGGGGAAATCCCATTCGATGTTGAAGATGGAACATTATAGATAAGGGAGGCCTAATCGCCTATGCAAAGATAAACAACAATTCCTCACCCTAAGGTCTACTATCTCTAGGGGCTCTAGGCTCAGCTTTTGCTATAATATGATACGACGGTGGTATCATAATACCGGTATTATGATAAATCCAAACTGTGCTTATTTAATGGCGGGTTAAACCTACTCGAGTGTGTTGCAACAGGGTCAGAACACTAAAGTTTGCTGAGCACACCGTAAAATCTCACACTTCCTACCGTGAAGTATCATAGTCCCCCCCCCCCCCCCCAAACACTTGCCAAGAGTTCCTACCCCCGACTCTAACTTTCCATTCGGGGTGGGGCACCGTCAATCGATTGTCCCAAAGAGCCCTCGTAAGGCTACAAGGTGCCATACTAATCAGCCTGGTCGTTTTCATTACGTGCGAGGTAATGACCATCTCATTTAAGAACTCAACTCAAGTCTTTACGGAATTGAGCCACAAAGCTCTAGCGTGCGGTTTGGAAAGTTCTTGTTGTTCCGGTGATATGTTAGTTCAAGGAGAGTTTAAATGGCGATTCCCCCGTTGTAACACAGCCTCCCTATCACAGTGAAAACTGTGATAAATGGACCTCACGCTAAGACATCGGGGTTGCCCCTCCCACTGAGGCTGGTCGTATTTCCCCTTTTGCCTTATCAGCGGAGGGTTTAAGGACAGTTTTTTTCTATGATACTATGCTTTTCTCCCATTGCCCTAAGGGAGGAACCTCCAGACGTCCTTGCGTGAGGACCAATTATTTACGCCCCCTTATTTTTTTCGGTATTAGATGTGGTAAACATTGTAGTTCGGAGTATGCTTTTGTTGTGATGGGTGTAGCTAGTATTCGTATGAGCGTTGTTACGGTAATGATTGTCGTCACGGGAATGTTAAGAACGAATGGGTGATAGGGAATTCTGGAGTGCGGACTAGTGTGAAAACCAGTATGGAATCTTGGGATATTGAAATTTAGGAGGCTGCGCGGGACTAGGAAACAACTGGCACATATTGACTGCTGCTGGTGCTGTAGATCCGTTAAGATAACTATGTGAGATAGTATAATGGTTAATTTCTGATTTCAAACACTAGGAGGTGATTAGTACAGGAGTAGCCTTTTGTGACACTCGGTATTCTATTGATGGAGGGCTTCTTACGAGCGTTAAGTGTCTAGGTTGGAGGCTCTTTTGGGAAAGGCTAGAGGAGGTTAAATGGCCGATTGTGCAAAAAGAAATTAGGGAGATGGAAAGAGTATCATACTATAAGCAGGGATCCGTCTGCCCCTCCCTGGTCGTGGTACACCGGACGTGGGTTTCCCCTACCGTACAAGTACTCGTTGTAACCTACCTCATTACCCCAATTTTGCCGGTTTAAATAAAAGCACTCGAGTATGATGCTCTCAAATGTGGTATCGTATTTCTGCGGGTGTGATCTCTACCATTCCCCCGTGCCGAAGGATCCCACTCAATATGAAGCTTGCCACAACAGCCGTATCCAAAGACTATTGTATCAGGGAAAACCAGCAAAGGCCCAGGAAGCTTTTTATAACAATTGAGTTTTATATTTGCATTATCCCAATCATATCCCCTTTGGGTTGCCCGAAAGTATTATTCAAAATTTCTTTTTGCACCTTCGGCCACTAGGTTTCCGTAAGGAGGGGAAGCTTGCGAATGGTCTACGGGGCATGACTAGCGGGTATCCAAGTGACCGAGAACAAAATACTCCACTCGAGAAAGCTTTCATGAGCCTGCCGCCTCTCAACTTGGTGGGGGTAGTAGCTATGGGGTTTGTTTGTTCGTTATATGATAGATATAACGTGAAGATTTAAATACGAGTATGGTTGATCAAGAAGTCTCCCACATAATCGGTAGTTTTTATCGCCTCTATAAATTTTGGTGGAAAGGGGGCAAAGAGTGCATGTAGAGTCGGGGGGCCACTGTGCCGTCTGCTTTACAACCTGTCTTCTCTCCCCTTCTAGGAAAAGTACGATATCATACTGGGGCTCGAGATGGAGCTGGGTATCACATGCTAGCTTACTGCGCACGGCCCCAATTTGGTCATGGAAACCCGCTCGCAGGTCGGGAAATATCCACACGACAGGGATTGAGCGGCACTTTGTGGTATTGGCGCGACTAAAGGATAAATAGATTAGATCGAATCTTGATACCTGGAAGGGACGCCTCACCCGCAATTACTATACACAGCAGGTGGAAAGAAGTGATCACTGCACCGGAAATCCGAATCTGAGGCGAAGTGTGATACAAGACCATTAAATTTTATATCTGGTAAATTATTTTACTTTGGAATGGGATAAATTATGCGAGCATATATACTAGTAACAGATAATCTATGATAGAAAAAAAAATCGCTATGTAGCCCAACCTTCGTGTATGGTCTTCGCCGTTGATCACCAGCAAGGTGTGCTATTATGATATTCGAGAGATTATTCATTGTATCATACGCTGGCGTATTTTCTCCAGACTACACTCAGCTTAGTCTCCCGAACATCCTGTGAGGGTTACCTCTTTGAATGGGGTTTAGTCGTTGTAACCTCTTACTATTTTTGGCCAAAAGCGCATGCCTCACCCCCAGCATCCACACCCGCATCCCCAAGTACATGGCGGGGGTTCCAGGTCATTACTGTAATGCACTATGCTTTTTCTCACTGAGGTTGCCGTATAAGTAAAAACTCTAATAGAAGATAACCCTTTTAGGACGTTGCACCGAGTAATGCAGTATGATAGCTTCCTCTCCCAGAAAGGAGATGCGTGTATTCCCCCTATTTTGCCTTAATTGGGGGGCTGAGTTTGTAGCGTTACCCCCTCCTATGAGGGAGGGGATTAATTCGGGCGTCCCAGTACACCTGGCATCTCTTCGGGTACCTATGGTATTAATATGGACCTCTTTTTTTCACCTTCTGGGCCCACATCCTTCCTCCATCCCTCCCCACCACACTTTACTTGAAGATTGAAGATTTCCACTGTCTACTGCCTTGACGAGTTGAGAGAACAACTCGCATATCTGAATTCGAAGATCCCAAAACATCTCCCAGTGGACGAACACTTGTGGGAAGATGACCGAAATGTATAGCACGAGGTAGTTTTTCTGTATGGGTCAAGATTGGCTAACAGGGCATTAGGTCTGAAAAATCCACTGCAAAAGTCGCCGAGGACTTTTGGAGGGACGGATCGGGATACGGGTCGAGAGACAGGTCGGGAGACTGGTCGAGAGACAGGTCGGGCAATATCGGCAGCTTCAACAATAATGACAGCAACAACATTACAGGCAGCTACAATAATACAGTTGTCACATATAATTATAGTACACTCCCTCATGTTCCTAGTATGCAGCCTTCCAATGTCTCATTGTTTCCAACTTATGGCTAAGAATTTGTGTAGCAACCTTGGAGGAGCTAGTAAGGGACAATCGCTGGGGGGTATCACCACCGGAAATTGACCTGGATTATCTCCGCGACCCGTATAATCTCCCCAAGGACGGTACTGGAGAATGGATTTTCGAAGATGAAGGGTATAAGAAGTGGCAGAGTGGCGAAGAATCCGAGCTTCTCTGGCTCTGTGGCGGTCCTGGGACAGGAAAGACGATGTTGGCCAAACGTGTTGCAGCCAAATTTCTTGAAGGACCTAGCGATCCTTCCAAAAGTGTTAAATTTGTCCACCACTTTGTCTCGCCCGAACTCCCCACTGGCGTGATATCTACCGATGAGGCCGAGTTGCTACAACGCAGACTTGCTAAAGTACCCTGGGAATTACTGTATGGCATTCTGCTGCAGAATAGGAGCCTCTTTGATCGCTGCAAGGTTGATCTTGAATATCAAAGGGATGCACTTTTTACCAACCCGGGGTCCTTATGGAAGATTCTAAGAAAAGCGATCCAAGATTGTGGACCAAAACCCGTATACATTCTCATCGACGGCATAGACGAGTTCAAGGAGAGCATATCTAAAGAGCTGGTCGACAGGATTCTAGGGCTCATGACCATCCGAGGAGTCAAAATATTTCTCTCGAGTCGGGAATTCCCTCACCTTTCGAACCACCCTTCCGAACGCACCGAGATCAACCTTGATACGAACAGTTCCGCGAGAGGGGACGTGGAAACTTTTATCAGGGGCAGAGTCAACGGGCTAAGGAATTGGGAAGTTCATCAGAAGGATAGAGTTATTAAAGCCCTTTTGGACAAGTCGGAAGGCATATTCCTCTGGGCATCGTTGGCGATTGAAAATTTAAGTTTTTATACAGGGGTTGGTTATGAAGACTATCTAAAGAAATTCCCGCCAGAACTTAAAGGTGTATACCGAAAAATGCTTGGCGATCTCTCATCAAGGGGGGCGTCTGGAAAGGTCCTGGATGTGATCTTGCACGTGGCACTCGCCTTGCGCCCGCTCAAGTTTGACGAACTCGGATATATGCTAGCACTGATGGAAGAAGATAAAGCAAAATCTACACAACAGCGCGCTTGTGGGGAAGCTAGGCCCAAAACTCAGCCGAAAACACGTGCAGAAATTAAGCAGTATATCCAGTCCTCTCGGTCGTTTCTCCGGGAAAACCCCCCCGACTATGTATCCATAGTCCATCATACCGCAACAAAATACCTTTTCGACGAAGCCCCCCGGGGCGGCATACAGGTATCCCATAAAAGCAAGCTCGACTTCAGAGTTTCCTGGCAGTGCTTTCTATACCTTCATTGCGCCTTCGTAGATCCAGACCAATCCCCAAATAGAAATGACAAAGAGGGTCACGACAGATTTCAAGAGCCGAGTCCAGAGCGAGCCCACCAAGGGGAGCTAGAAGAGCCTCCATGGGAAGTGGCACGAAGAAACCCACAGGGAGCTGTTGCCCAGTGGCCATATCTCCGATATGCGGCAGAGTCCTGGTTCATTCATGCCCGTCGGAGCATCGAGACTACATATGACGAATCGTGGGGCGACTCTACTCGCAATTGGCTGGAGCATCAGTTCTTCACCAGCGGTGCCATACGAAAACCATGGATTGAGCTCTGTGGAGATCCAAAAATGGAGGTTTTGGCGGGGGATCAGACACCACTGCACGTCGCAGTCTGCCTGGGGCTCACACCGCTCGTAGAAAAGGCCCTTTCAACTTTCAAAGATGGACCAAAGGGGACGAACACCAATCAGTCACCAGTACACCTTGCAGCGAAATCCCTGTCCGGGACATACAAGATCCTGATTGACAAGGGCAGCACATCCCTTCTCACAGCGCCGGATCAACACGGCAACACACCGCTGCACCAAGCGGCCACTTCCGGCCATACACTCATGCTGGCCGGCTTGGTGGAGAAATTCGCAACACCAAAGTACAAGGCATACAGTGACCAAATCAATCAGCGGAACAAATTCGGTGATACCCCTCTTCACCTCGCTTTTCAATTTGATCACCCGGATATTGTCACGTTTCTGGTCGAGAACCACGCAGATCTGGCCATCACGAATAGTCAGGGATTAACAGCATCGAAATTGGGTGAAGAGCTCGGGAGAGGAGATAGTTTGGATATTTTAAAAGATGCGGAAAGGATTCGGGAGACTGAGAAGGAGGTGGTTGCGCGGGGGGCCAGGTCGGGGACTATCGGCACGGATGAAGAGAGCGAACCCCTGCTAAGTGATGTACCATCAAACGTTTGGGTGGGCATTTTCTGTTGCTTCCTGCTGGCCGTCTGGATGGATACATAACCCATGGAGAGGGAGGGGGGAGCCACTATGCGGGAGTTGTGTAGTAGGAACGGGAATAGCGTTTTCCCCAGCCTACGACCAATCATCATGACTCTGTAACCAACATCAATGTGCCAACCACTGATTGAATGCTGGTTTTATTCATTATGCAGCTTGTATCTCGATACAACGAAGGATTTTCTCTCGGATGGTTATGTCGAAACGTAAATTCTTCAGTTCTCGGGGGTGATGGTTTTCGGGGGCTGTAGCCTCCACCCTCTTTTGAGGGATTGTGTTTGCTTGTCTATTCGTTTGCTTTTCTGTTTGGTTCGTTCTCGAGATTGGTCGGACTTGGGCTCTTGGCGGCATTGCAATATATCATACATCATAGGCTTATTAGCTAGCAAAGTGGGGCCGGTTACCAACAGTGTCAGAGGTTTCCATGGGATGGGGACTATTCTCGTCCATTGGTTTGCAGCACTAGGGTGGGCAGTGTATCATGATATATGTTCCTCTTTGAGCTCACTTTACTCTCCCGATAGGTTTCCAATCGTCACGGCTCCGTTTCATTATTCTACTTCCTCCGTCATTATTGAAATGTGCTAGTCGTATTGGGCTACTACTCTTAGTTTTTATGTCCGGAACGAATGCAATATTTAATTGAGACTAGAGGGACAAGATAAAAATGCAAGAGATTGAAGACTTGCAAAGACTGACTGCTCGACAAAACAAGTAGTGAAAAGATCCAGCTTTTATCCTTCAATACGTGTGAAATATGAAATGCAACTAGAAAAACTTTCCCCTATATGATACATGATAGTAGTAGTGTCGTAACAGAAGTGCATCAGACGATGTTAGTAAAACACTAGTATGAAACCATAAGAGAAAAGTATAGAAGTGAAACAACATTGAATCAATGGCTTAAGCCATATGTTTCAACAACTACAATAATATTCTGGCTATCTTACCAGAGCACGGTGGTGGTGAGGTTGTCCATGATAACTCTATGATAGTGTGGGACTCGCGGATGGCCGAGCTATCGACTACGACAGAGGAATTGGCCTAAATATGAGAGGTATGAAGTGGGCCTCCATCATGAATTTGAGCCCGGTGGTTTTTTCTGTATCCTGAGAAGAAGAACGCCGCCCTCACCTCCCCATACAAGAGGTCTCCTCAATTCGACCAATCATATCTGTTGTAATTCTTGTTCGAAGTTGTACTTCTTGCCTGATTAAAGCTCAACCCGAGGGCTATCGGGCCCTTATTTATGCTACAGGAGAGCGCGCTACAATCACCCATGACATGTACTTCGCGCAAGAGAAAAAGGAAACAACGACAACGATACAACACAACGCAGCGGTAAACTGAAAGGAAACGTGAGCAAGGAAACCAAACAACTACTATGATAGAGTTCCCGAGGAAACTCTACCGTAGTCAGCAGTGTAATAAGCTCAACTAGTGATGGACTCATATCAAAGACATTCTGTCGTAGTCAATGACATGACCGATGCATATTCGGAAGTCATTACAACAATATCTGTTGAAAACCTGAGATAGATGTCAACAAGTAAGAGAGGAATTGCGGCTGAAGAATTGCTCTATTAACTATGGTGCTCGGGGGCGTTGCTATATACCCGAGTACCCCTATTGTAGATGTCTGTATCCAGACTCTCACAGACCTCTCAACACTAGTTGACTAGCTCGCCTGCCAAGCATCGTAAACTCCACAATACTAGTATCTATACAGTATGAAAGGCGCATATTCCAACAATATCATAGCTAGGATTGTCGAGTGACGGCACATGATTCCACACATTCCTTCCATCCTTCCATCCTCCCTTAATCCCTTGACAACAAAAGATTTTCAAAAAGTAGGGAGGGAACCCACCCCAAATCGCCCCCAACCTCAACCGATATGTCCCCCCCTCAGACTTCGCCGTGAGCCACCCCTTAACAACTAAGATACCTTCTTCCGAGGGGAGTGACTGACGTGGGTGGATTTTTTCGTGATTATTTGCCTGGTTGCGCGTTTTATAGTCGACACTTCATGCACGATGTTGCGGGTTCGCTTTAGTGGGAGCGGCTACACAGGGGAGGAACGTCATGGATATGGTCGGTACGATTAGGGATCAGGATGGGCCGCCCATGTTCAAGATTGTATTCTATGCATCGAACTCGGGCCCGTGATTTTCTTCTGTATTGCTGCTATCGTACCCCATGTGGAACCGCTCTTGATCACACGGAATTCATATAGCCTAAGCTGGAGGGCCGGTTTCATCCGCCTTCACCAATGAACACTACTTTCCAACCTCCACCTCCCCCATCCTCCTCCGCGCCACAACCGGCCCCGCTCCGGGAAGTGCCCACCAGCTCAGCTACTCCCTCCGTCATTTCCACTTATGCCAAAACCCGGGCACTAGTCTCCCTATATGTGTGTGCAAGGCCGGCAACAGTGCTCCTCACCCTCAGTGAATTGCGGCACCGTGTTTCTAGGAGTGTTGCCGATGTCGTTCGCCACCTCGTCAGCTTGATGAAGTTATAGCTCTTCGTGTGCAGCACTTCCTCAGCACCCCCGGCATTGTGGGGAATACCCATGTTAGGGAGGAAACGTACCAGATGAGCAAGAAATAATCGTCTATGCGACAACTACCCCTCTCCCTAGAGTCGACTAACTTACCTCCAGGAGCTCCGGGCTCAGATTTTGCTACGACGGCGGTATGCTAAATCCGAACTGTGACTATGTTGTGGCCGGTTGAATCTAGTACAGTATGTGTCGCAGCGGGTTAGAAGATCGAAGCTTCGCTAATCAAACTATCCCATCAGGGGTTTAGGTATTCAGTCCAGTTTGAATTGTTGAACACTAACCAATTTTGGTATCCGGGACTAAATCTACGCTGAATTTCTCGTTTACATCACACCCATGCTGAGCTGGCTGTAACTTTATAGATTCTGCGGTATTCTGAGCACTTCACCTCTTGCAAGTGACAGGGTTTTTCCCATCATGACTACCAAAATAGGTTAGCGTTCAACATTCTAAACAGGACTGAGCGTCTCTACACCTTAAGGGATAAAACGTCACATTGACGGTTATAGCTAGGTTTAGTCACTGCTGGACTCAACCGCTGCAGGCAGTCGGCTTCGTATCGTTGACACTGCCCCTGGAAGATATTGGAGTGGCAGCATCCTTACGCGTGAATGGGGAATTAGAAGTCAGAAATGCGAAGCTTTGGCAGACATGCCCAATGCAGCACCCGAGGGGAAGCAATGAATACGCAATAGCGCGAACATCCAGCAGAGAAGCAGTTTTCTTTCCCTCCCAAATGCCAGCTAAGAGTGCGGATCCCCAACTCTAAATTTCCCTTCTGGGAGTGGTCGTCACTCTATTTCTCAAAGAGTCCTCGCGAGGCTATAAAGGGTTATATCAATCAACCTTGTCGTGTCCGTCAGGTACGAGCTTTCGCAGCATTATAAAGCATAGTGTCGATTGTAGATACAAAATTGTAAACTAGGGCTCGGTGTCTCCGCCTTTTTTGGGAGCTTTTATTAAGAGTCTATTATAGGGTTGAGCCACAAAGCTCTAGCGCGCAGTTGGGAAAGTTCGTCGTTGTTCCAGCGACAGTCCAGGGGCAGTTCAAATAATGTCGTAAAACCCGGAATAATTGGACCTTATGCTTGTGGCATATTGTAGTTTCCCCCCTATCCCCTCTTAGTGGGGCCGTTCGTATGATATTCCCCCCTTACCCGTCTCAGCGGAGGGCTTAAAGACAGCTTTTTTCTACTACGCTTTTCTCCCTCCCCCAAAAGGAGGAACCTCCACACGTCTTTGCGTGTTGTCCAATTATCCCTACCCTTTGTTTTACCGTATTAGGCGTCGCAAACATTTCTGTCCGGAGGATGCTTTTGTTGTGACGAAATAGCTAGTATTAGTATGAACATTGTTACAGTAATGATGTTGTCGCGGGATTGTTAAAAATGGATGGGTGATATGAATTTCTGGGGTGCGCGCTAGTGTGGGAACCAGTATGGAACCTTGGGATATTAAAATTTTGGAGGCAGCGCTGGGCCAGGAAACCGTATATATATTGACTGCTGTTGTTGCTGCTGTTGTTCCGTTGGGAAAACGATATGAGATGGCATAGGGGTTGCTTTCGAATTTCAATCACGAGAATGACTGTGCAGTAACATTTCGTGACTTCGGGTATTCTATTGATGTGGGCGTCTTACGAGTGTTATGATACGTGTCTACGTTGGAGGTTCTTTGGGGAATGGCTACAAGAAGTTAAACAGCCGGTTGTGTAAAAACAATTTTTGGGACGAGGAAAGAATATCATGAAAAGTGATCAATCTGTCTCTCCGAGGTCGTGATACACCGGACACAGGTTCTCCCTACAGTGCGGGTATTCGTTAGAACCTATCTTGTCATCCCCATTTGCTAGTTCAATTATCATATAAGTGCTCGAGCACTCTTAAATGTGGTATTTCTGTGGCTCTTATCCCTACTATTCCCCTAGAACGAAGGCTTGCACTTAACATGCAGCCAGTCGCAACCACCACTACCAAAGGCTACCATATCAAGGAAAAACCAGCGAAGTCCCAGAATAATTTTTAATAACAATCGAGTTATATATTAGCGTCACCTCCATCATACCTTTTTTGGGGTTACCAGAACGTGGTACTGTGCCGCACCCAAAATTCCTTTTTGGCACTGTAGGCCGGCTCGGCTTCCGGTGGAAAGGAAGCTTGCGGGCGGTCCACAAGGCATGACTAGCGGGTACGATATCTAAGTGGCCGAGCAGAAATACCCCCCACTCTAGAAAGCCTGCCAGAGCCTGCTACTATTCAGTTTGATGGGGGGTTGTTACGGGGTTCTTTTGCAATATGATATAACGTGATGATTTACGAGTGCGGTTGATTCAAAATGTTCCCACCTACCGGTAAGTTAGTTTCCATCACCTCTATGAATATTTGGCGGAAAAGGGGTAGAGAGTACAAATTTTGGGGGCCTCCCTGTCATCTGCCTTCCCGCTTATCCCCACCGCCTAGGAAGAGTACCCTACGGTACTTGCACCCGGGGTTTGAGATGGAGCCAAGTATCACATGCTACTGCGCACGGTCTTAGTCGGGGGTCACGGAGGCTCGCTTGCGGGTCGGGAGATATCTGCAAGACACAGATAACCCATTTCCTGATCTCGGCGCGGCTAGGATAAGTAAATTACCGGTAGATTGGACGGTGGTACCCGAGAAGCACGCCCCACACACACACAATTCCTACCCAGGGGCGGAAAGATGTGAAACCTGGCACAGGAAATCCGGATCCGAGGGGAAGTGCGATACAAGACAGTTTGCCCCGGAATGTGATAAATTATGCCGTCACATATACAAGTACCGTACCAGTGCCGCATAAATCCGAGAGAAAAGAAAAGAGAAACCCCCAATGCAGCCCACCCCTCGCGCACGGTCTTAGCCGTAGATCACCAGCATGGTATAGTATATGATCTTAGAGAGTAGTACTTGTACCCAATGTGCTCGTACGCTGGTTTGTTTCTCCTCTTCACACTCAGCTTAATCTCTTAAAAATGCCGCGAGGATTGCTTTTCTGGGCGGAGTTCAACTATTATTGTTACCTCCTGCTTTCCTCAGCCGATAGTGTGTATCAAAAATCCTCTGTATCCCCACTTGTACCCCCAGGAAGATAGAGGAAACTTCGGGTTCGTGAGGCGGTGCACTATGCTTTTCTCCCCAAGGTCGCCGTATACCGTAAAAAATCGAGTAGAAGATAGACATGTTAGGGTGTTGCACAGTACAACGTAGTATCATAGTAGCCTCTCCTAGAGGGCCACTGTGTGTAATACTTTTGTTTTTCCTTAGCTGGTGGGCTCTGTTTGCAGTATCATACCCTCCCTTGGCCGAGAAGGCGAACTGTGGTGTCCTGTAATACCTTTCTTCTCTCCGGGTACTTATGGTATTAATATGGTTTCTTCTCCTCCATCCTCTGGACCTGGATCCTTCCTAAATCCCTCCCCACCTCACCATACTTGAGGATTTCTGCTATCTACTACCTTGACTAGTTGAGACAACAATTTGCACATCTAGCTCCGAAGAGGTCAAAAGATATCCCGGTAGCTGAACAGTTGTGGAAAGATGACCCCTGAGTATAGAACTACGTGGTTTTTCTATGTGGGTCCATATCGGCTAATAAGGTGACAGTTCGAAAGTACCCAAGACGTCCGTCGATACAATCAGTGGAAACTCCTTCGGCAATAGAGCCAGCTTCAACGCTAAGGACAGTTTCAACGCTAAGGACAGTTTCAACACTAAGAGCAGCTTCAGCGCTAAGGACAGCTTCAACACTAAGGATAGCTTCAATACAAATATCACAAATAATTATAGTTCACCCCCAGATGCTTCTGGTATGCAGCCTTTCATTGTCCATCTTTATTTTCAACTTATGGCTAAGAATGTGTGTAGGAACCTTTAAAGGGCTGGTAAGGAGCAACGGCTGGGGGGTATTGCCACCGGAAATTGGCCTGGATTATCTCTGCGACGAGTATAACGGACCCGACCCCGGCACTGCCGAATGGGTTTTCAAAGATGAGAGGTACAATAAATGGCAGGACAGTGAAAAGTCAGAGCTTCTCTGGCTTTGCGGTGGCCCTGGGACAGGAAAGACCATGTTGGCCAAGCATATTGCCGCCAAATTTCTCAATGGGCATAGAGATATGTCTGGAGAAGTTAAACTAGTGTTCCACTTCGTCCCACCAGGACTTTCCGCAGTCAGCATATCTGCTCAGGAGGCCGAATCACCGCAACGCCAGTGTGCTAAAATAGCTTGCGACCTACTATATGGCATTATGCAGCAGGATGAGAACCTTTTTGATTGCTGCAGGACCGAACTTGGGCTCCAAGGGAATGCATTTTTCTCCAACCCTTATTCTTTATGGAAGGCTCTAAGAAAAGCTTTCCAGGATTGCCAAACAAGCCCTATATACATTGTCATAGACGGCGCAGATGTGCTCGACCAGAGCTTGTGTGAAGAATTTATCGGAAGGATTCTGGGGCTTATGGATATCCCGGATAGGAAGGTCAAAATATTTCTCTCCAGTCGGGACGTACCCCACATTTCGAATAACCTTTGTGAACGTACCAAGATCAACCTTGATACGAATAGGTTTGTAAAAGAGGATGTGGAGACTTTTATCAAGGGAAGAGTGGATAAACTCAGGGGTTGGGATGTTGATCAGAAGGACAGTGCAATCCAGGCCCTCTCGGAGAAGTCAGAAGGCATCTTCCTCTGGGCATCACTGTCAATTGAAAATTTGAAACGTTTTAGTATAGGCCCTGATTATGAAGAATTTCTCAGGAAACTCCCATCAGAGCTTAAAGAGGTGTACCGAAAAATGTTATGCGATGTCCGCTCACGGGAGGGATCGGAGAAAGTTCTGACGATGATCAGGGATGTGGCACTAGCCTTGCGACCACTCACGTTTGGCGAATTCGGACATATTTTGGAATGCATGGAAGAGCTAGGAACTGGACAACAACCCTCCCGTAAGGGGAAAAATCCCGAATCCCGGCGAAGAAAAGAGGTGGAAATCAAGCAGTATGTCCGATCCTCTATGGGATTTCTCCGGGCTAGCGATACAACCGTATCCATCGTCCATCATACCGCAACGGAATACCTTTTCGATAAAGAGCTCCAGGATAGCTTACAGGTACCCACTAAAGGCGAGCTCGACCTCACAGCCTCTTGGGAGTGCTTTCGATACCTTCACAGTGCTTTCGAAGACCTGGAAAAATCCTCGAAGGAGAGTGATAGGGGACCTCGCATTAGTTCCCAGAAGTCAAGTTCACGGTGCGATCGCCAGGAGAAGCCAGAAGCGGTTCCACCGGAAGTGGCACGGAGGTGCCCACAGGAAGCCTTAGCCAAGTGGCCATATCTCAAATATGCCGCGGAATCCTGGTTTATTCATGCCCGTCGGAGCATCGAGATTGCAGATCACGAATTGTGGGGTAACTCAGCTCCTAACTGGCTGGAGCATCAGTTCTTCTATACAAGAGACGTCATACGAAAACCATGGATTGAGCTTTGTGGAGATCCAAAAATGGAGGTTTTGGCGGGGGATCAGACACCACTGCACGTCGCAGTCTGCCTGGGGCTCACACCGCTCGTAGAAAAGGCCCTTTCAACTTTCAGAGATGGACCAAATGGGACGAACACCAATCAGTCACCAGTACACCTTGCAGCGAAATCCCTGTCCGGGACATACAAGATCCTGATTGACAAGGGCAGCACATCCCTTCTCACAGCGCCTGATCAATATGGAAACACACCACTCCACCAAGCAGTCATTTCCGGCTTTCGGGGTATGGTGGTAGCCCTTGTGAACAAACTCGCAACCTCAGAGGGCAGGGCACAGAGTGACGAAGTCAACAAGCAGAACCATTTGGGCGATACCCCACTTCACCTCGCTGTTCAATTCGACCACCCAGATATAGTCAAGTTTCTGATCGAGAACGACGCGGATCTGGCCATCAAGAACAGCCAGGGGATCAGAGCATCGGAACTAGGAGCACAACTCGGGAGAGGGGATAGTCTGGATATTTTAGAACAGGCTGAGGAGGTTCAAGAGATTGAGAAGGAGACCATGGAGGAGGCTGTGGAGGAGACTGTGGAGGAGATTGCGGAGGAGTTTGGGGAGGGTATGGCGGAGGCGGTTGTGCAAGAGGTCAGGGTGGAAACTAGCGACATGGGCGCCGGAGAAAGCGAAGCCATCACCGAACCATCGCAGCCAAGTGATGTACCATCATACGCTTGGGTGAGCATTTTCTGTTGCTTCCTGCTCGCTGTATGGATGGATATGTAACCCACGAAGAGGAAGGAAGGAGCCACTATTCGGTGGTTGTGCGGTAGGAACTGAGATCCTTCCCCCAGCCCACGACCTATCGTCGGGACTCTCCAACGAACGTTAATGTGCTAACCACTGGTTGAATGCTGGTCTAATTCTTTATGCATCATGTATCTTAATGCCGTGAAGGATTCACACTTGGATGGTTATGTCAAGTCGTGACTCCTTCAGCTCTCGCGGGTGACGGTTTTCGCGGGCCGTAACCTCCGTTCTCTTTTGTGGGGTTTTATTTGCTTGCCTATTCGTTTGCTTTTTTGTTTGCTTTTTTATTCTCCAGATTAGTCGGACTTGGGTTATTAGTAGTACTTTACATCATAGGCTTATTGGCCAGCAAAGTCGAGCCAGATATGATATCATACCAACTATAACCGTGGGTTTCTAGGGGAGGGGGGTTATTCTTCATTGATTTGCAGTCCTAAGGTGGTTTGCGTATTATCATATATGTTCCTCCTTGACCCAATTTTCCTCGTCCAATCAATTTTTTATTACCATGGCTTTGTTTTATTATTTTGTTTCTTTAGTCATTCGTGAAATCATATTCTGGCTAGTTTACCCGAGCACGGAGGCAGTGGAGTTGTCCAGGATAACTCCATGACGTGCATACCACCGGTCATATCACGAAGTAAATAGAGAATTTAGTAGGAGTTTCCACGAAGGGTTTTGAGTGCAATAGAGTGAGAATGAATGACCATTAACTTGACTTAATCCCCTTTCCCACCTATCACGAAAGTGGATGATAACTATATATCATACTACACAAAATTCAACCTCGCGGATATCCACCACATCTGGGGGGACCCATGCCCTGCAATTTGTAACACTCCAAACTTCTCCCAAACCACTCCCCCCACCTCCTCGCATAAGTCTACACTGCTCCTCAATACCTCTCCCCCCACAGGAGCCTAGACTACCCCTCGTTTGAGGTTACCAGGAAACCCCTAGCAACTACCACCACACTGCACCAGACCGAAAACAAGTCGAGTGACCATGCATGATTTCACACATCCCTCCCACCCTTCCATCCTTACTTCACCCTTTGACACCAGGCAATTTTCATAAAGTATGGAAGAAACCTGCCTCAACCCGCCCCTCTAACCTCAACTAGTATTCCTCCCCCGGTCTTCGCCGTGCCCCCCCCCCTTAACAACTACCTCTTTCTTCCCAGGGGGTGGTAGGTGGACTTTTGTCGTGATAAGTTGTGCAGTTACGCGATTTATAGCCGAAGCTGCGTGCGCAACGTCATGGGCTTGCTTTAGCAGGAGGAACTGCACGGGGGGATATCATGGATAGGGTCGCCACGAACCGGGGTAGAGAGCCCATGCCGAAAACCGTATTGTATGCATCTGTTAACTCGAACCCAGACTTTCCTTCTGTATTGCTGCTACCCCTATCGAGCCGCTCCCAGCACCACAACCTAGGTTAGAGGGGCCCATTATACCCAGTATCGCTAATTAACACTACTTCCCCATCTCCACCACTTCCCCCTCCCCCCGCCGTTACCGTCCCCACTCTGGGAAGCGCCCACCGCTCCCCCACTTCGCCAGTCACTTCTACCCCCTTAGGCTAAAACTTAGGCATCGCTCCCCTAATATGTATATGTGTAAAGCCCGGCAACAGCAGCTTCCTCTGCTCCTTGTACTCCTCACCCTCAGCGAGCACCAGCGCTCTCTTCTGGGCATGTTGCTGATGTCTTCCTTCAGTAGGGTTGGCCTAATAAAGCTATCTCTTCAGGTGCAGCACTTTCTTCAGCATCTCTAGTGTTTTAAACAGCGACGACGATCAAACAGCGAAAAGGCTACGGCGCCCAGAGGACGAAGCGGCGAAACGGCAACGCTAACGAAACAAACGACAATTGGTAACGCAGCAGAAAAAGTCCGATCGCCAGCATACGACCTTGGGAAGAAAACAACTAAATTCACCGTGCCCGGATTTCCCAGGAACCTTGGGCGCAGGACAAGTTCCGGTTGACCGGGACCAGGCACTGCTTTATAAAGTAACTTCAACGCTATTCTTTTTATGACCACTCCAGACCAGACGCCAATACTCGAGCACAGTACCGGTACTTGTCTCAGAGACGCGGGTACAGTAAAAAACTAGAATAATCGTACCTTAGCCTGAGATGTGGGGGTTTGCCTTTCCTACCAACGCCGGAGGTATATTTCTTTTTCTCTCAAGAGAGGGCAGGAAGGCAGTCTTTTTTCGCTGTCTCTCTCTCGCCCTAATCCAAAGGAGGAAATTCTAGACGTTTCTTTTATAGTAATTACACTTTTCGCACATCAACGCTCATATGGCAATCTCTTTCTGAGTTGCTCACGGACTATTTGCTACCCTATCCCGCGCAGTTAGTTTAGCAGTAAACCTTGGATCCTAGGTTACCCAGGCTCTGATGGAAGACTGTTCTTCAATATATTCAATGACTCTAAATTACCGCTTAGGTTGGCGGTCGAGCAGTATTTGGTTTTTGTTAACCTACACCCCGGCCCCTAGAAAGCTAGGGTAGATTAGCCAACAGCGAATGTGGAGACCGGTTACGAAACCACACTCTGCTGCGCTATACGAGTACTCTGCTTGGTGGTATTGATGAATACCAAAATGTGAAGCCCCTATTTGTAGAGAGAGCCTGGTGCGAGGTTGTGAGAAGAGCTTTCTGACCTATATCGACATCGCGGGGGAATATGCACTGAGACTTTCTATGAGGCCATGATATCGTCGATTTATTCATTCATAAGACCCCATGTATGTGCGGTACCATACTGTATTTATCGACGTAAGGTACTTATGTGTATATCCGAGCGCCAAGCCAGCATATTTAACCGCCCGGGACACTTACTCGAGTAGGTGTTCCATATAATTTATTTATCCTTGTATCGAGTAGGTGTTCGTGCATCAGAGCGCATGATCCGTATACCTCTTGTATCTTACGAGTACTCTTACCCCCGGATAACACTTAAAGAGGCGCAGCATTTTCCGTTACCGATTCGGTAGGCGCAAACGGGGTGTTGTTGAAACTGATTTGGGAAATTGATTGGGAAATCCTGAGGTATCCATGAGGCTTCACAAAAAACCCCGCTTTTCTTGAGTTCCCAAGAACTCCAGCACCGGGTAGTCGACTGACTCCATCATCCGTCATCCATCACCCCTTCATCCACAATATCATTAGCAGCGAAAAAGAGAAAATGTCTCAATCACACAGTAATAATTTTAACTCTTTAAATACCACCACTGTTAACGTGTCGATCAACTCTACTACCGATGATGACCGATCTAATATCCTAGCCTGGTTACCCCCACTTGACCCCAGGTTACGACATCAGGGAATTCGAGACCGCCGAGTCGAAAAAGTAGGGGAATGGGTTTTCGAGACCGAGGAATTTAGAAGCTGGTACGCAGGTAATGGGGAATCTGAATCCGATAATGCGGTCTTGGTTTGCTATGGAAACCCAGGGGCTGGCAAGACTTTCATCAGGTAAGGACGAATCTCGAGCGATGCTAGAAAAAGGGCAAGCGCTGACAAGCTACGATGTCAGTTCATTGGTGATAGACAAGTTGTGCGATCAGGCCAGAGAACTAAATGTCGCCGTCACGTATTTTTACCTTGACTTTGCTGCTCACAGTGAGCAGTCACCAGCAAACATACTAGGCGCCCTACTCAAACAGGCTGTGAGTGAACTAGATGACGCTCCAGGGGAAATAGTGGAAGTCTATAAAAAACAAAAAAGGCCCACCAGTGGACGGGTACCGTCACTCTCCGATATTGAGAAGATGCTGCGGGCTGTCTCTTCCGAAAAGCGTACATTCATATGTATTGATGCTCTTGACGAATGTGTAGCAGAATATCGTGCCAAGCTTCTCAATTCGCTAAATCGGATTCTCCACCAGTCTCCTCCACAGCTTCCTCCAGAAACTCGAATATTTGTGACCGGTAGACCACACATTGAGGCTGAAGTTGGGAAGCGTCTTCCAGGAAGAGTAACGACGATACACATTATTCCCAGGAGAAATGACGTCATTACCTATCTTCGCACCAAGCTGGGCGAGGACACCACGCCAGATGCAATGGACAGTAGTCTAGAGACTGACATCCTGGAGAAGATCCCCCAAGATGTTTCTGAAATGTACGTAAAAGCAACACTACGAAAGCTACCATATGTTATCCACTGACAGATACATATTCAGATTCCATCTAGTCTCGCTGAACATTGATGCTATCCTACAAGAGCCCACAATCTATCGCAGGCGACAAAGGCTGAGCGCAATAACCAATGGTTTGGGATTGGGGGATGTTTATGATGTAACGCTAGATCGGATAAAGAGACAGGGTGGGGAGAAGGCTAGGCTTGGCATGGATACTTTGATGTGGATCTCTCACTCGGAACGGGCCCTGACGGTCGACGAATTATGTAACGCCCTAGCAGTAGAAATAGGGTCACCGGATCTTATTTTCGACAATGTTCCTACAATAGGGACATTGCTAGCCTGTTGTCAAGGACTTGTTGTCACAGACAAGGAGGGGGTCCGGTTATTCCACGTTACCCTTCAAGAGTACCTCCAAGATCATCCTGAACTTTTTGTCTCAGCGCATTCGACAATGGCAGAAACCTGTTTAAGCTTTTTGAATTCCCAGCATGTCATAGCCCTTTCGGACAGTCCCTCTCCCGATCCTCAACGTACTCCTTTTCTCGAATATTCGTCTTTATATTGGGGAGCTCATGCAAAAAGGAAACTTTCAGATCGTGCGAAGTCGCTTGCTCTGAAGCTATTTGACCACTACAATAGCCATATATCTGTCAAAATCTTCCTCAAGGAACAGAAATCAGATTTGCCCATTGTTGATTTCCATAACCTTTCCCCGTTCAGTGGTCTACACTATGCATCTGCCTTCGGGATTGATAATCTCGCCGCCACTTTAGTAGAGGTGGAAGGTTGTAATATTAACCAAACAGACACTATTGGTAATACACCCCTCTGGTGGGCCATAAGAAACGGGCACGAGAAATTAGTGGAAGTGCTAGTCGGACGAAGCGACCTCGACCCTAACAAACCAGATCACGACGGCAAAACACCACTCCATTATGCTGTTGAGAATGAGCTCGAGGGAGTGGTGAAAATATTACTTGAACGGAGCGACGTCAATCCCAATAAACGAGATCACGGCGGTCAAACACCACTCTATCGAGCTACTCGAAGCGGGTACGAGGGAGTGGTGAAAATACTGCTTGAATGGAGCGACGTCAATTCCAAGAAACTACACAATAACAACAACCCACCTCCAACCCCGGAGACCCTAAAAAACTTCCCCCAGCCAAATACTCCTCGGGGTATGGTCGCAAGGTATAGAATTCGGCGGTTTTTCTATGAGTTCGGATCGGCTAATGAGGTGTCAGTTCGAGCCTGTTTGGGACTTCCTGCCAAGATTTAATCCCTGGAAACTTCTCAGGCAATAGCGGCCACGCCAACGTTATGGACAGCTTCACTACATGTATCACGTATAATTATAATCCATTTCCAAGTGTTCCCGGTATGCAGTCTTTCATAGTCTCTCTTTAATTTCAACTTATAGCTAAGAATTTGTGTAGCAACCTTGGAGGGGCTAGTAACGGACAATCGCTGGGGGGCATCGCCGCCCGAAATTGACCTAGATTATCTCCGTGACCCGTATAATCTGCTCCAGGATGGTACTGGGGAATGGGTTTTCAAGGATGATGGGTACAAGAAATGGCAGGACAGCGAAGAATCCCAGCTTCTCTGGCTTCGCGGTGGCCCTGGAACGGGAAAGACGATGTTGGCCAAACGCGTTGCAGCCAAATTTCTTGAAGGACCCAGTGATCCTTCCAGAAGGGTTAAATTTATTCACCACTTTGTCTCGCCCGAACTTCCCACTAGCGTGATGTCTACCAATGAGGCCGAGTTGCTACAACGCAGACTTGCTAAAGTACCCTGGGAATTACTGTATGGCATTCTGCGGCAGAATAGGAGCCTCTTTGATCGCTGCAAGATTATGATTGAATATCAAAAGGATGCACTTTTTACCAACCCGGGGTCCTTATGGAAGATTCTAAGAAAAGCGATCCAAGATTGTGGACCAATACCCGTATACATTCTCATCGACGGCATAGATGAGTTCAAGGAGAGCATATCTAAAGAGTTGGTCAATAGGATTCTAGGGCTCATGGCGATCCCCTGTGTCAAAATATTTCTCTCAAGTCGGGACTTCCCCTACATTTCGAACAGTCTTTCTGGATGCATCAAGATCAACCTTGATGAGAATATTTTTGTGAGAGAGGACGTGAATACTTTTATCAGGCACCGAGTCACAGCATTTAGGAGTTGGGAGATTTACCAGAAGGATAGAGCAATCGAATCTCTTCCGGAGAAGTCGGAAGGCACCTTCCTCTGGGCATCGTTGGCGGTTGAAATTTTGTGTTTCTTTACAGGCCTCGATTTCGAAGACTTTCTAGAGGAATTCCCGCTAAGGCTAAAATATGTATACCGAGAAATGTTACGCGATGTCCACTCACGGGAAGCATCGGAGAAAGTTCTGGAGATGATCCGGAATGTGGCACTTGCCTTGCGCCCGCTCACATTTGGCGAATTCGGACATATCCTAGCATGCATGGAAGAAACAAGAACTAGACAACGGTCCCCTCTCAGAGGGGCAAGCTCCGAAACCCAGCCGAGAAGAGAGATTGATATCAAGCAGTATGTCCGGTCCGCTCTAGGATTTCTCCGGGTTAACGGCACAACTATATCCATTGTCCATCGTACTGCAATAGAATACCTTTTCGACGAAAGCTGCCAGGACAACCTACCGATACCCGATAAACGCGAGTTCGACTTTACAGTTTCTTGGGAGTGTTTCCAATACCTTCACCGTGCCTTTGCGGACCCGGAGAAATCTCCAAAGGGGAATGATAGAGGACATCACGATAGTTCTCAGGAGTCAAGTGCAGAGTGGGATCACCAGGAGAAGCCAGCAGAGCCTCTGCGGGAAGTGGCACGAAAGAACCCACAGGGAGCCGCGGCCTATTGGCCATATCTCAGGTATGCCTCAGAATATTGGTTCATTCATGCCCGTCGGAGCATCGAGACTGCGGAGCACAAATTCTGTGACGACCCTGCTCGTAATTGGTTGGAGTACCAGTTTTTCGACACAAGCGACACCATACGAAAGCCATGGATTGAGCTCTGCGGAGATCCAAAAATGGAGATTTTGGCGGGGGACCAAACACCACTAAACGTCGCAGTCTGTCTGGGGCTCACACCGCTGGTAGAAAAAGCCCTCTTAGATTCCAATACTGAGACAAGGGATACGAGCAACAATCAGTCACCACTACACTTAGCAGCCAAGTTCATTTCCGGGGCATACGAGATCTTGATTGCCAAGGGCAGCCCATCCCTCCTTACAGCGCCAGATAAATACGGAAACACACCGCTCCACGAAGCAGCCATTTCCGGCCATATACTCATGCTGGCCGGCTTGGTGAAAAAATTCGCAACACCAGAGTACAAGGCATACAGTGGCCAAATCAACAAACAGAACGAATTCGGCGATACCCCACTTCACCTCGCTGTTCGATTCGATCACCCGGATATAGTCAAATTTCTGGTCGAGAACCACGCGGATCTGGCCATCGAGAATAACCAGGGATTGACTGCATCGAAATTGGGTGAAGCGCTCGAGAGGAGATAGTTTGGATATTCTACAACAGGCCGAAATGTTTTGTAGGGCTGAAAGGGAGATTGCGGAGACTATAGAGGAGACTGTGGGGGGGGCTGTGGAGGGGACTGTGGAGGAGACTATGGACAAAAGAGAGGAGTTTGTGAAGGATATGTCAGGGGCACCCGAAGAAGTCGGGGCCGAGACTAGCGATATGGACGTTGGAGAAAGCAAAGCCATAATCGAACCATCGCGGCTAAGCGGCGTAACATTATACGTTGGGGTGATCATTGTCTGTTCCATACTGCTTACTATATGGACGCGTAACCCATTAGGAGGAAGAAAGGGGCTATGATACTATACGGCAGTTATGCGGTAGGGACGGGGAGAACCTTTTCCCCAGTCCACGGACTGTCATTATAGTTCTAAACTAATATTAATGTGCTAACCGCTAATTTTATGCCGGTCTCATTCATTATATAATATCATGAATCATAATCCCGGGACGAATTTTCATTTGGATAGTTGTACGTATCAAGTCGTGACTTCTTGGGCTCCTAGGGGTGGCGGTTTTCGCGGGCCTTGGCCTCCGCTCTTTAGGGGGGTTATGATCATCTATTCGTTTTTTCTAGGTTTTGGTTCGTTATTCTCGAGATTAGTCGGACTTGGGTTACTTGCGATATATCGTGGGCTCATTTAGCTAACAAAGCCGGGTCGGCAACCAACCGCGCGAGAGGGCATTACAGAGAGAGGGTGATTCTAGTTCATTGGATCGTTGCTTCAGGGCGGGCAGTGTATATACCATGATTTTATGTTCCTCCCCGGGCTAGTTTTCCTCGCTCGACGAATTTTTGAGCCCTTCTATCTCGTTAGGCCCCGTTCGGCGCGCCGCAGATATGATACTGTGGTACGATATTTCCACGTTTAGGACTTAATTTTTCACGGCATCTTTGCATTTCATAAAGCGAAAGGGTTTGTGACACCACAAATACCGCAAGTACTTCCCCATTGCCAAATTCTCTCTTACATAACACGTATTTGTCTTGTGAAGGAGGAGAATAGCAACCAATGACTGACTTGCACAGCGGTAGTTAGGAACACTGAAGGACTCTGTGGGAACTGGGGTAGTGGTAGGACGTGCACAAAAGCGTATGGTAAGGTAAAAACTGCTTCGCTCTCTCTTTTTCTAAACTAACGGTAAAGACAGGTGTATAAGTAAAACATAAACAACGTATCGCCATCATTCCATGAATCACCACACCTATCCGTATTCTCCAAAACATGCTATCCTTTCCTCCATACACTCCCGTAGTAACAAAGGAAAGACATGTCCGGAGAATCTTCCAACCTCCACACTAGTCTATCAAATCTCGGAACTCTTCGCCAGACTCCTGAAACCTCCACAATCTATCTCAATCGACCAACGTCGATCTAGAACCTTCAACAATTTGGAGCGCCCCCCCCCCCCCCCTCGCGCACTTTCCAAGCACCCGATTAAAAAGAAAAAACATTTCGATGAAAACCTCGCAACTCTGTCGAACGCCGTTGTTTGTGAAAACACCCATTTTCCTGCTCCAGAGTACAGAGCAGGGGGGCATCGACACCGATTTTGCTCAAAACTAGCGGTACTGTACGCTGCAACCAGCTTATCTAAAGACACAAGCCTCCCATTGCCCAACAAGAACCTGGAGAGTTTCCTTCTTTTTTTTTTTTGGTACGATAATGTATTAAACCAAAAGCTAGGCTCACAAACCTATGACACAAATTATCTTTGTTTATAGTTGACTGGGAGATAGACATCCTCTCGGGGCCATGTCTCTCGGGTGTACTGCACCACTGCTACTCAAATTTTGCCTATGCACCATAACAAATAATTGGCACCACTATTTTATGCCTCACTCTTTTATGTTGGCATGGCGCAAAGCGACCCCAACGTATATCATAGGTGCCAAACAGAACCTTACTAGACCTCTGTGATAACATTCCGCCTAGTCCGCCCCGGCATGGGAGTAGTGAGGTTGTATTGGACAGCCGCCAATCATATTGTGATGGCGCAGAAACAGTCGAGTGACCGCATATGAATTTTTATCCTTCCTTCGCCCCTCGATAATAAACAATATTCACAAAATATCCCCAAAATTCACCCCCAATCTACCCCCCTAACCGTAACAGGCATGCCCCCCCGGGGCTTCGCCGTGAGGACCCCCTTAACAACTACCTCTTTCTTCCCAGGGGGTGAGAGGTGGACTTTTGTCGCGACAAGTCGCGCGGCCACGCGATCTATAGCCGAAGCCGCGTGTGCAACTTCACGGGCTTGCTCTAGCAGGAGGAACTGCACGGGGGGGATATCATGGATAGGGTCGCCACGATCCGGGGTGGAGTACCAATGCCGAAAACCGTATTGTATGCATATGTTAACTCGAACCCAGATTTTCCTTCTGTATTTCTGCTACCCCTATCGAACCGTTCCCAGCACCACAACCTAGGCTGGGGGGTCCTGTTGTATCCAGTATCGCCAATGGACACTACTTCCCCATCTCCACCGCCTCCCCCTCCTCCAGCCGTTACCGGCCCCGCTACCTCCCCCGTCAGTTCTACCCCCCGAGCTAAAACATAGGCATCGCTCCCCTAATATGTGTATGTGTGAAGCCTAGCAACAGCAGGTCCCTCTGCTCCTTGTGCCCCTCACCCTCCGCGAATACCGGCACCGTCTTTAGAGAATGTTGCCGATGTCATCCTTCATTAGGGTTGGCCTAATAAAGCTATCCCTTCATGTGCAGCACTTTCTTCAACATCTCTGGTGTTTTAAACGGTGGAACGTCGAAAGACGGCGACGAAGATCAAAAAACCAAACAGCTGCGACGCTCAGACGAACCGGCGAAACGGCAACGCTATCGAAACGAAACAACTAATAACGCAGCAGAAAGACTCTGATCGCCAGCACTCTACTTTGGAAGGAAAGTAGGGAAGATCGCTTCCCGCTCAACGCTCTCGCTCTATTGCTCCATCTCACAGCACAACTAAATTCAGTATGCCCGGATTTCCAAGGAACCTTGGGTGCAGGACAAGTTCCGGTTGACCGGGACCAGGCACTGCTTTATAAAGTAACTTCAACGCTATTCTTTTTATGACCACTCCAGACCAGACGCCAATACTCGAGCACAGTACCGGTACTTGTCTCAGAGACGCGGGTACAGTAAAAAACTAGAATAATCGAACCTTAGCCTGAGATGTTGGGGTTGCCTCTCATAGCAAAGCCGGAGGTATATTTCTTTTTCCTTCGAGAGAGGGCTGGAAGGCAGTCTTTTTTCGCCGTGTCTCTCTCACCCGAATCCAAAAAAGGAAATTCTAGACGTTTCCCCCAACTTTTACGGTACACTTTTCGCAAATCAACACTCATATGGCAATCTCTTTCTGAGCTGTATACTGACTATTTGCTATCCTATCTCGCACGGTTAGTTTAGCAATAAATCTCGAATTCTAGCTTACCCAGGCTCTGATGGAAGACTGTTCTTCAGTATATTCAATGGCTCTAAACAACCGCCCAGGTTGGCGGTCGAGCAGTATCTGGTTTTTGTGAACCTACACTTCGGCCTCTAGGAAGCTAGGGCAGGTTAGTCTATGGCAAGTGTAGAAACCGATTACAAGCCCACACTCTGCTGTGCTATACAAGTACTCTCCTTTGTGGTATTAATGAATACCGAAATGTGAGGCCTCTATTTGTAGAGAGAGCCTGGTGCGAGGTTGTGGGAAGAGCTTTCCGACTTGTATCGACATCGTGAAGCACTATGCCCCGGGACTTTCAATTAGGCGATGATATTGCGGAAGTTCTTCGATTTATTCATTCATAAGACCCGATGTACTGTGCTGTACTGTATTTATCTATGTAAGGTATGATACCTATGCGTATATCCGAGTGCCAAGCCAGCACCCCAACCCCTGTGGCACTTCGGTGCCCGTACATCAGAGCGCGCATGATTTGTGATACTATTACGAGTACTTTTTTTTTTTGTTAAATCCGCGGTTTATTCGTACTACGTACAGGAAAATCTATGGCATGCACCCGAAGGTATGGCCGAAAAACCCCCTAACCCGAACAAAAGAAACTTCAACCCCCTAGCGTAACAATTTAACGATAACAATTATCAAGCCATTCCTGTCAATCTGTCCAAATCAGTTGTGAATCCTACGACAATAGCGCCGTGCCTCTTGTAAAAGGAACTTCCCCCATCCTCACCGGGAAATTCACCCCAGCCTCAATTATATAAGAAATCAAACCCCTCACAAGATCCAACCCCCTTTTACCCCCTTTCCACAGCTCCAAACCCGGAGCCACGTCAAAACACTCAGCCGGCTTACCCGCTGTAACGATCCTATCTCTTTGTGGATTAGTTCTTCAACAGGTAACGACGTCTTACCTATTTTCGTATTGGATATCGATAGCTCTGAGACCTTACTAGGCCTACGCGATCCTTTCTGATAGCGTTTATCGATATATCTTCTCGTCTCCTTGTACTTATACAAGCGGGACCTCTTTCTCACGTATGTTGCCAGAGATGTTTGTGTGCTCGTGCGAGTACGTTGATTTCTAATAGTATAGGAAAGACTTAAGTGGTTGCGTGAGGAGTCTGTCCCGAAGGTCCTTTTTTTTTTTTTTTTTTTATCGTCATGTATTCTTTGTTTAGGTACAAGAACTCGCATGCAGCGCTAGCTATGGCGTAAACAAAACCTTAATCCCAAAACAATTTAACAAAGGAAACCAAACTAGTGCCTCCAAAAACGCGAACAACCCATATCGCAAAGCAGCCTAAAGCATAAATATAGGGAAACATTCAACACTAAACGAAAAATCAATAAACATAACTAAGGAAAGCCTCTGAACATACACCGGAAATCTTCAGGTCGCAGAGGGGTGAGGGGATGGCGAGGGGGAGGGGGAAGGAGATCCCCGCAGGGCGGGCATCTCGGGGGGGAACCCGGTAGCAGTGATCGAGATATACTTCGCCAGGCCGTGAAGCAGGGCCGGCGTGTGCCAGAGTGGGTCGTCCTCCCTTAGGCCGTCCACTCCCTGGAGGTGGGAGCTCCTGGCTTCGAGTTTGGCCGAGCAAGCGAGGATGGCATGGTGGAACGTCTCGGGTTCCTCCTCACAGTAGGGGCAAATGGTAGGGGCGTCGGGATCCTTCCAAGAAGTGTGCGCTGCCAGGTAGCTTTTTCCTGATCTCATCTGGTGGATGCGGCCTGCCATGAATTTCCTCAGCCCCATAAAGGGGTGCGGGGCCAGAGTAGGCGAGTACATGTAGCGTGGAGGGGGCGGGTATTGGGTGGACCATGCATGGAGGAGGAGTCGCTTGCAGTCCCTCTTGAGTCCAAGGAAGGTAGGGTCACCAGGGGCACCCGGTGGGAGAGCGGCTGGCAGGAGCTTTTCAGAGGCGGGGGGGGTCATGCGCAGATGACCAACCAGATTGACCACTCTGTGGGCTATTGCATCGAGGGGCAGGTGACGTCGCACCGGCGGAGAGGGTTCAGGTGTTCCCCAGTGAAGGGGCCTGTACCCCGGGGTGAGGCCCACCGTGAGGAGACTGTGGTCCTCCCTGGAGCGGAAGTTTGAAGTTGTTGGGAAGGTGCTGTGGAGTCTCGCCGTTGCCGGATTCCTCTCTGGCGGGAGGCATACTAGGTGGAGGGCCGCAAGGCGCTGTCGGTGTTCAAGTAGGCATTGAATGGGAGGGAGCGCAGATTCACAAGGGAGAATCCCAGTGGGGGTATCGCTGAAGCAGTTGGTAACCCACTGCTGAACCGTTTTCCAGAAGACGGCCAGACGGTCCATCATGGCAGCGGAAGGGGAAAATAGGTCAGCGCCGTACAAAAGTATGGGTGCGAGAAGAGAGGAGGCGAGCCGGTGGCAGAGGTAGGGCGCCAGGCCCTTCCCGGGGCCTGATAGCCTTTTGACCATTGAGAAGGCCCCTTGAGCTAGGGCCAGCCTTTTGGAGAAGTGCGAATTGTTTGACCAATAGAGGCTACAGGCCGCAGGCTCGAACCAGTAGCCCAGCCACCTCACCACCCCTGAGGGGCGGAAGAGGAGGTCATCAATCACGATCGGGAGCATGCACAGTGGACCTTTCTGTCTCGGGGTCCTCCAGTGGATCAGTTCTGTCTTGGGAATAGAGAAGCTTACCCCCAGCCTGCGGCCCCTTTGGGTGAGTGCCTTGACTAGGTGCTGTAGGCGTTGGATATTCCTCCTATAGGAGTTCGAGGCGACTGTGACCGCAAAGTCGTCGACATAAGGGAGGATCAGGCCACACGCGACTGGAAAGTGGAGTGAGGACACGTAGACGACGAAGAGTAGTGGTGAGATGGGGGACCCTTGAGGGGTGCCCACTTGAACCGGTTTGAACACCTTGGGGGAGCCTTGAAAAAGGAGCCAGCACTGCCCCGCCGTGAGGAACGAACGGACCCAGGAGCAGAGATACGGGGGCACACCCCTGGAGTGGAGCATGTGAAAAAGGTCGTTAGGGGAAACATTGTCAAACCCCCCTTTTATATCCAGGAAGAGGGTGGAGACTTCCAGCCTTGGACGTTGCAGAGTCTGGACTTCATGGGCAAGGGTGGCGCAGGCATCGAAGGTGCTAAGTCCCGGGAACGAGCCGCATTGGTGGTAGTTACGGAGGCTAAGGGATCTGGCGATGGGGGAGAGTCTGTTGGCCATGAACCTCTCCAGTATCTTTGAGACAGTTTCCAGCAGGACAATAATGCGGAAGGAGGAGGGGCTGTCATATGAGGGCTTTCCTGGCTTGTCAAGCACCACGCCATTGGCCATCTTGAGCGAAGAAGTGTGGTGACCGAAGGCAACCAGCGGAGAGAGGAGATCAGTGAGGAGGGAGGGACAGGCTGAGTTGACCTTCTTCCAGACGCCATACGGAATCTGGTCAGGGCCTGGGGCAGACAGTGGGGATGCCTTGCGAAGTGCTGCAGCTACCTCTTCAGTCTTCAGCAGGGGACAGTCCTTGAATCGGCGTAAGATGGGGGGGCAGTGTGCTGGGGGCTTGGGGGGGAAGAAGTGGGACAGAAGTATAGAGTTTAGTTCCTCTGGCGATAAGGCGCCCGGGAGAGAGGGGAAGCGTTCGGGTGGTTTACCGAAGGCGAACCTTTGGGCAGTCCATACGTTCTGGGGTGTGGCACCCTCGAGAAAGTCCGACCAGTGCTTCTTCTTAGCTTGTCTAATAGCTTTGAAGTATGCATTCCAGGCAGTTCTGGTGGCTCTCACGGTTGCAGTGTCTGGGGACGAGCGGGCCGACCTTGCGCAGGCGTGGTGGACCCTTCTTAGGTCAGTGAGGGCATCGGACCACCAAGGCTTGGAGCGCAACGATGGTCTTTTTGTTGGGGTGTGTTGCGCCAGGGTGGTGCTGATCCGATTTAGGTTGAAATCCAGCCACCTGCCCAGGGCCTCTTGCACTGGGAGCGTGGGTGGATCAGTTAGTTTGAGAGCACGGAGGGCCGTGTATGTCGCGGGCCAGTCGGTCACCGACCAGTGGGGGGACAACCCAGGGGGAGATAGGAACGGGGAAGAAAGTGACACAGCTATAGGGATATGGTCGGAGCCGGTGGATGCAAGATCCGCATTCCAGGTCTCCAGGAAAGGGGCAAAATGTTCGTTTGCGAAGGCTAGGTCCAGCACAGAGGGGGTGTGTTGCTGCCCAAGCGAGAACCGGGTGAACACTCCAGGGGTGTTTATCAGGACAAACGACCTTTTGAGGGCCAGGTCCGCGTACGGAGCCGAGGCCCTGATCTCACTGTCGCGAAAGGAGCGGAGGGGGTCCCAAGACGGGTGATGGAGGTTGAAGTCACCCATGACCAGCAAGGGGTATGGGAGGAGAGGAAATGCTTCTTCCGGGGATACCATTCTTGTAAGAGAGGAAGCAGTCCACAAGGAGTAAAGGTTAAGAATCCGAAACTTAAAATGGGACGAAGAAAATAAACCGCCAGGGGTGTGTATGTCAAGCACCATTAGGCCGGGATTGTCAAGGAAAACTGGCACCACTGAAGTGGAGTCCAGGAAGGATTGTAGGGCGTAAAAGGCCACCTTTGGCCTTTTGTGTTCTGAAAACGAAGGGGCAAAAAATTTAAAACCATTGAACTGTGGCAGCTTGCCACGAAACAAGGGGGGGTCTTGCAGGGCAACAATAGAGGGGGGCAGGGGCAGGGCAACCAGGCTGTTGAATAAGGAAAGAAACACATTCCAGCTTCCCAGGCAGTTGTGTTGAACAATGGTGATAGAGTTAAGACTCTGGGGAGGGGGGCTGGTTCCAGGGAAGTGGGGGGGAATAGAGCGGTCGAGCGCCATCTCCGGGACTAACCCGAGGTGGACTTCCGGAACGGGGTGGGAGTGGCTTCCTCCTGGGAAAGGGAGGCGCGGTCTCCTTGGTGACGTGCGCGGGTGCTAGGGATGGGGGTTCCTTGGGGGGGTCGGAAAGGGGTAGTGAAGGGCGGGTCGGGGGCTGACTCTGCTCTGCAGGCGGCACTATCTCCCAGGTCCAGGGCAGGAGCAAGGCGTTGGGGCCGTACAGGTCCGGAGGAAGGACCCTCTCCTCCATCGTCCTGCGTATCCATCTCTTCTTCACCTGGCGGGGGGGCATCTGAGGCAGCGGGAGGGGGGACCGGCCTCTGGGGGCAGGACGGGTCGTAGGCGGGATGGAGCCCTGAGCAGTTGGTACAAGCGGGGACTGAGGTGGGGCAGCAGTTGACAACTGGTTTGAGATTTCCCCCCTTGGGGCAGGTCGGGTTCTGGCAGCGGTGGTTCGCCCTGGTGTGACTGAGGGTGCATATTGGACAGATGGGATGGTCAACCTTGCAGCGCGCTGACTGGTGGCCGAAACCCCAGTAGTTCTTGCACTGCGTGAACCTGTTCGCGGAGTATGCCCTCTCGATGCGGCACCGGGAGGCGTAGAGGACGGTCCTGCCCACCATCTTGTCCACGTCCGACGGGGCAACCGTGACGATGCAGGAGGTATTTGCCTTCATGAGGCGGAGTTCCTCATCTCGTATGAGGAAGCGAGCCGATAGGATCTGGACCTCCTTGACATTGAGAATGGTTTCCCTGAGGGTCTGGAGTAGGGCTTCGGGGTTGTCGGGGAGGAACGAAACTGGGAGAGAATGGATGGCTAGTTGCACTTCGTTGGGCGCTGGGCGGAAAACAAGGTAGGGGTTCTCCCCTATAGGGTAAGCCTTATTGAGGCGCAAGGCTAGGGCCTCGTAATAGGGTGCGTAGGCAGTAGCGGGAGTGGCGGGATCGAGCGCCAGCAAGGTGACAGCACCGCGGTCGTTGACCTTGGCTGTGAAGGCTTTAGGGAGGGGGCAGTTGGCCTCCTTAAGTACTGAGGCTGCAATGTCTGGGAAGGAGGCCGCGATGTCACCCCTATGGAGCTGTGGGGCGGGAGAGGAGCGGGGGGCAAAGAAACGTCTTTCAGCAGCTGGCAGCGTCCTAGGCATGGGTGGACCCTCCCTACCTGGTGCTGTTTTCGCGACTTGTGTCGCAGAGGGGACGCTTGCTGAACCGGACTTTTTCCTGCCCTGTGGTCTCGAGGAGGACGCGGCGGAGGAATAGGACGGCTTGGACTGTGGTGGGTGGGCGTCTGTATTACGGGCTCCTGGCAGGAACTCAGATGGGTCGGGGTATTTGCCCTCCCTCCACTGCTGCGCCTCCCAAGTCCTGGGGTATTTGGCAGCGAAGGCCGCGGGGTTGCCATGAAACCTGCCGGTCGCAGTGTCGTAAACCGGAATGTCCGGGTCGTATTCGGCAGGGTATCCTGACGGGGTAACCGAGGGTGGGGTGGGGGTTGTTGTGTTGGTGGCCAGCTCTTTACCCTTTCGGGAAGGTCTCAGGAGAGGGAGGGTGGGGGTTAACGTGGGGGGCTGTGGGGGCGGAACGGGATTGGTCGCGATCCTGGTCGACAAATCCCTGATCGAGGGTTGGAGGGACGCCACGGTGCTTGTGGAGAGACCGGTCGTGTTGGAGCCGGAGGGGTTGGGGAGGGTGTTGGCCACTTGAGAGGAGAGATCATGCACGCGAACGCTGAGCTCTCTGACTGTGTTGGAGAGTGTTGTTACCCCTTGGACGAGGGCGCAGACCAGTGGAATGAGGAATGTCTCCCCCGAGGAGAAGTTCAGAAGGTCTTGGTGGGAGGGGGTGGGGAGGTGGTCGGAGGACCAGTTAAGGAGAACCCTGGATGCTTCGACTAGCGAGGCAATGTTTAACTGGGCTGGGTGCAGAGGGGTAGTGGAGACAGAGTGTGATGAGGGGTGGGAGGAGGCCTCCTGGTGGGGAGCAGGAGTGCCCGAACGTGAGGCGGCGGAGAGGTCCATTGTCCTGGATAGGAAGGACATATCCTGAGGCCCAAGGCAAGGCGGATCGTGAGCATCAAGGGGTTTTTTCACCAGATGCTAATGGTGTTGAGGAATTGAGTAGAACGTAGGGGCAGGAAAATAAAGGGCGCGGAGCATGTCTGTCCCGAAGGTCCCTGGACCCTCTATTTATACAGACTCCTCACCCAACCCTAACCCTGTGTGACTCATACCTCCGCGTCACCATATCCTATGACTCATACTCGTGAGTCATGTGAGATCCTTAGTTGACTCATACGAGTCAACTGCACGACATGCCTAAACCAATCATGATCCTCATATCCGATCATGTGCGCTAAGTGCGTCACATGTGTGAAACTCGTGACTCATAAGTATGAGTCACGCACGAAAGTCATAACATCATATGACTCACAACTGTGAGTCATCTCAAAACAATAATATTTATGACTTGCAACTGCGAGTCATGTGAAACCCAGATCCCGCCTTATCAATCTGCCTTGTCACAATCCGGTTTGTGACAGTAGCTCCCCTCCTCCTCTAACCCGAGTCTCTTCGGGTTCCTATCTCCTTAGTCCAAGGTTGAGAACCTCCCTTCCCATCCCTCTGACTGCCTTTCTCATCCGCGCGAAGTTTTCACGCTCCTTGTTGTATTCCTGCCGCACCATTTCTAGTGTGGCATTCACGACCTCGATCGTTCTTTGTTGTATGTCGATCGTATTGAGGTGTTCTGCGATGGTATTTTCGGAGGCGTAAAGTTCTTCACGCAAGTCGGTAATTTGTTGTTGCAGTGCAATGACATCTGGTTCTGTGGGGGTCTCCAAGGTTTCGGAATTTTTGCCCCCCTCCTCCTCTAGCTGCGTCCTCGCAGCTTCAACCCTTTTTCTCCTAACCGTCTCCTTCCCCTTTCGGTAGGCTTCATGTTTTTCCATTAAGGGCTTCATCTTTCCATCTTGCTGGAGGTATCCTCCAGCGTCGATCTTGGCCTGTTTATGATGGCGGCAGCCATCTTGATAACACCGTTCCCATGGGGTCTCGCAGTGCAGTTTCCGAGGTTTCCTCGGGGTCCCATCCTTCTTTATCTTAGATCGTCTAGGCCAGTAATTGGTCCCATATTTCTCGTGAATGTGTACGAGGCACTCATCGTCGAAACATGCTGTCCACGATAGACAGCTATGTTCTGCATTCTTTTGAGCTTCTTCTTCTCGAGCTGCGAGCTCGGCGTCGGTCAGTCCCGAGTATTCGGGACTGGTTGGGGTGATAGCCCTTGGGCTATCTCCCCATCCTTCGTGTGATGTGAGAGGGTTGGTGTTTTGCCAGTCGTTGTTGATTGGTTCGTGTTTGATGTGTACCCAGGTTTGGCTTCCCTGGGTAGCGTTCGTGGAACTTGGTGACGGCATGCGTGGCATTATCGAAGTTGTCAGCTGGGTACCAAGTTTTATCGTGTTCAGGAGGGTATCCGGTCCACTTGGCCCGGTATTGTAGGTTTCCGTAGTGTTGTCGAGAGTCAACGATCTCGTCGAGTTCGTATTCGTTTTCACCGTCTATCTCGATAGGCGGTGGAGGTGGTTTGATTTGAGAGGGAAATTTGTTGTCTTCGTAAGGTTCGAGGAGTGAGATGTGGAATGTTGGGTGGATTCTCATGCCCGGTGGGATGTCCAATTTATAAGAATTTGTTCCCACTTTTGCCAAGATTTTCCATGGTCCCATTTTTCGATAGTCCAGTTTCTTCGATGGTCTTGTTGTTTTGATGTGGTTGGTTAATAACCATACCATATCTCCTGATTGTAGGTTTGGATCGAGTTTTCGTTTGCGATCGTAGTATTCTTTCTGTCGTAATTGTGCATTGGTCATTGATGTTACCAATTGTCTTGTAATCGTACAATGTCTGCTGGTGTCGTATGATTCTCTCGTATCATGTGGTCGATATTTGGATATTCGGGATGTCTTCCCGTGTTGGCGTAGAATGGTGACATTCTTATGGATTCTTGCTTGCCATTGTTGTATGCGAATTCTGCGAATGGCAGCATGTCGTACCAGTTGTCTTATTGATAGTTGACATATGCGCGAAGGTATTGTTCCAGTATCGCGTTCGTTCTTTCGGTTTGTCCATCCGTTTGCGGGTGAAATGCCGTGCTCATTTTCCTTTCAATCCCTGCTTCTTTTGCCACTTCTTTCCACAAAGTGGAAGTGAATAAAGTTCCTCGGTCGGTTATGATGTCTCGTGGTATTCCATGTAATCTGACTACTTCTTTGATGAAGAGGCGGATAAATTGTTGTGTGTTCAGTTCCTTGTTGCATGAGATGAAATGACTCATTTTGGTCATGCGGTCGATGACGACCATGATACAGTCGAATCCTTCGGATTTCGGTAAGTCCGTGATGAAATCCATTGCTATTGATGCCCATTGTGTTGTAGGTATCTCGTTCGGCTGTAGTAGTCCGTAGGGTGCATGGCGTACTACCTTTATGCATTGACACGTGTCGCAATTTCGTACATATCGTTTAACCGTTTCTCTTATCTTTGGCCAATAGTATTTCTGGCTAATCAACTCTGTTGTTTTAGCCGTTCCGCCGTGTCCAGCCATTGCATTATCATGGTGTTGAGAGATCAGATGACTTCTCAATTCTTCTTTGTCGGCGATCCAGATTTTTCCTTGATACCATAGGTGTCCATCTTTCCACTGACATAGTCCTAGTGCGACGCCTTTCATTTCTCTTTTTCCTTCTTCTAGTGCTCTTCGTATGGCTTGGATCGTCTCATCTTTCGCGCTTGCGGTTTTGATCCTTTCATTTCCGTCATCTTCTATGGTCGTGATTTCCATTTCGCATACCGTTATTGGTGCAGTTTGGTCGAAGTATTTTTCTCTTGGTAGGAGGATTTGGTGTCGTTGAGTGATCCTTTCGTCTTTTTGGTCTGGGAAGTCTTCTAACCTTCGTGTAAGGGCGTCTGGTTTTCCTCCTTCTTTCCCAGGTCGATATTCGATTCGTATGTCGTATTGACTTAGTAATTCGCTCCATCATATTTGCCTTCCGACCAGGGCTTTTTTGGTCGTAAATGGTTCCAGATTTTTGTGGTCAGTTAGGATTCTAACTCTGTGCTGACTTCCTTGTACGTAGTGTCTCCATTCTTTGAGTGCTTGAACTATTGCCAATAGTTCTTTGTCGTGAATGTCGTAGTTGCATTCTGCTGGTGACATGGTTTTGGATCGAAATGCCACCGGTCTCCATTTTCCGTCTTCTTGTTTCTGCGAAATTGTTAGGCGGAGACAACCGGTATAGACTTTATGGTTGTCTAGGCCAATCGGGATTCTTTCGTGTAGACGGAGATTTGTCTAGGAAGGCTCGGGAGCAACTCGTTTCGTTTATGACTACTAAGAGTGCAAGAAAGCAGGATAGAATCGTAAAAACAATATTATATTGTTAAGGTCTCTTCTCCGTTGCTTAATGATGTCTTTTAAGCTTGGGAGGCACTTCGATATTTATATTCCGCGTCTGAGTGTTCGCGGGCTACATCTATCTAGCATACAAAATATGTACCTCTTCAAATCTAATGCGCAACGTCGAGTTCTCTATAATGGTGCGAACACCAGGAGACCCTGAAGACCATCACACCCTCTTCGGTAATTACTATTTCCTGCCTGGGAGACATACTTGTCACCAGTAGTAATTTTCCGATCCTCAGAGTCTATAGACCTGTAGCCGAGTTCTCAAGTCGAACTTTGTTGGCTCCAATAGTTCTTTTCGTTACCAAGAGGATCAGTCTTGATACGAGACTGCATATGCAGATATGCCGGAGCCGATAACTTCTAGTTGTGATAACTCAACAACTAACCGATAGAATTTATTCTGATGACTCTCTTCTCGTAGAGGAGAAGTCATTCTATTGAATACTCTCATAATTCCTCGGTCGGCAACTCCTGGTTGTTTTATGTAGAGGGGGTGGACCTTCGTGTTGTGTTGGTTGTAAATCCCGCAACTGCGGTACACCTCTTATCATAGTTGCAACACTCCTCGAAGCTCGCTGGCTTCTTTGGTAGTGTTTCCAGGAGCTCTAGACTCTTTCTGATCGTTGAAGGGTGGACGTGAATGTATTGGTTCGTTATCCCGAACCTTCTAACATTCATCTCATGACCTTGTGCGAAAACGTCCCGTTACTTACGGCCCGTATCAAAGATGTCTCTTCTTTGAAGCCTAGTAACTCCCTGAGTAGTTGACGGATTGACTTCGTTCCACTTCTCAGGTCTTGCCAGAGGTCCCCTCTTATATATCCTGTGAACAGCTTTCGGTCGGACGGACGGCAGCGACGTATATGGTGTTATTCTGACACCTTTAATTCTGTGACCATATAGTCACAGGACGCAACAAAGGTTGATGTGTATGATGACGTGCGGGCCCCGTAAGGGGGCCGGAGGGGGGTGTTGGAGATCAAGATTCTCGAACTCGGGTAAAGTTACCCTACCTAGAATATTCCTAGGCTATCGGAATCGGGTACTCCTAACAGAAATGATACCTGAGCAAACATAGTTTGAGGCATCCGTTTCTATTATGATTTCTTTTTCGGGGTCAAAGTGAACCAAGATTGGTGCCGTTGTTATCTTGGTTCTGAGGTGGTCAAATGCTTTGACTTCCTTTTCTCCCCATTCCCATTTCTTGTCTTTTCGGGATAGGTTGTATAGAGGTTTCGCGACTCGACTAAATCCTTCTATGAATCGGCGGTAAAAGTTGCAGAACCCTAGGAAGCTTTGGACTCCGCAAACTTTCGACGGATATTTCCATTTCCAGATGGTGTTTGTTTTGACTGGATCCATTCGTACTCCTTTAGGGCTGATGATAAACCCCAGGTATTCCACCTCTCTTTTGTGGAATTCACATTTGGTCACCTTCAACTTCATTCCCGTTGGTCTAAGTGCATTTAGCACTTTTCGTATGTCTTGTTGATGTTGTTCTAAAGTTTCCGAGTATACCAAGATGTCATCCAGGTATACTATGCAGCAGATGTCCAAGTACTGAGAGAGTACTTGATTTATCCATCTCTGAAATGTTGCTGGCGCATTGGTGAGCCCAAAAGGCATTACCGTATATTCGTATCTTCCGTATCGAGTACTGAACGTCGTTTTATATTCGTCTCCTTCTTTGATTCGTATTGTGTGATATGCATTTCTGATATCTAGCTTGGTATAGTATTTCGCTTTTCCAAGTCGGTCGATCGTTTCTCCTATTAGAGGTAATGCGTATCGGTCTTTTTTGCTGATGGCATTTAAGCCTCGATAATCCACGCATAGTCTTAGGCTGCCATCTTTTTTCTTAACGAAGAGTACAGAGGATCCAAAGTATCCAGGTCTCGCTTCTCTGATCCATCCTTTATTGAGGTTTTCCATAAGGTATTCTCGTAATACCTTCAACTCGTTTTCTCCGAGGTGGTAGATCCGATTTACTGGTGGTCCATGTCCTTAATCATCAACTTCGATTGCATGGTCAACCCCTTCTCTGTGTGGTGGTAGCTGACTGAAATCTGATTTCCCTTTATGGGGTTTTTCGGGGGGTCCTTTTCTGGGGTCTTCTTCCGGCTCTTCAAATAGTTGAAGGAAGTTGTGGTATTCCTTTGATATCCTGTCTTTCAGATCTTGTTTCTTTTCTCGACTTTTAGCCTGAATGGCTAGATCCGTACTGATATTGACTTTCCTCAGGTGGATGTCTCCTTTGTTCCAATAACATTGGAGTACTCCCGTGGCTTCCCCTCTTCGATAGTATCGTCCGAATGCTTTGGCAGTGATCTCGTTGATTTCTATTCTTTTCTCAGTGCTGCCGAAACCTTGTTGGGCTCTCTGAGTTTCTGGAAGTTCCTTAACTTCCTCGCATGTTGGCTCCGATATCTTTTCACAGATTAACTGTGCTATTCTTTGCCCAGGTTTGACCATGAACGCATTTAGTCCCGGATTGACTAAGATAACTTTGACTTCTCCAGTATAGTCGGCATCGATAACTCCCACATTGGTGGTTAGTCCATACTTGGCGGCTAAACCACTTCTTGGGGCGATCCGTCCATACATTCCGTCGAGTAATCTGATGGCAATCCCAGTCCCGATAATACCTTGCCCTTTGGCTGGTATTATTCCTTTCTCGTATGCATACAGGTCATACCCTGCTGCCTTGACTGACCCTTTGGTAGGTACTCTCGCTCGGGGTGTCAACATTTTGACTAGAATCTTTTGATTCTTCTCGGACCTGAGATGAGAAAACTGAATCCTCAGATTTTCTTCCTCGGCCTCTGCTTCTGATTTGCCGTATACCACCGGCGAACTGTTGAGACACCATGTCGTACATCGTTCGCTGTTGAATATGACCTTTCCACTATCTCATTCAATCTTGGGATTGTGTTCTCGTAGCCAGGGCATTCCAAGAATGACCTCTCTTCGGCTTAATTTGGTGACTTGTAGTGTGATTTTCTCGTTGTGTGTCCCCGTCTCCATTCCTAGGGTTGTAATATGCGTAACGGGTCCTGTAGTACTTTTCTCTCCGTCTGCCATATAGATTTCTCGGGGATTCCCTGATTTCTTTTTCAAGAAGTTATATTTTTCGCATAGCTCTTCATCGATAAAGTCTTCGGTAGTCCACGAGTCGATCATTGCGTTGATACGTGCTTCGTTTCGTTTATCGTATAGTCGTATCGGTATGACCAGATGTTCTTTTGCTAGTTCTTGATAGTTGATCGTGTCTTCGTTTTCCAGTACTTCGTATAGGTTTCGTATCTCGATGGGTTTTCCATTGTTGTCACCCAGACCACCTCTTACTGGGGACTTTCTTCGTTTCCCAATTCCGATTCTTGTTCTTCGACTGTCATCTCTTTTATGGAGGCCTTTGGCTTCCATTCTCTTTTTGGAGGGAAATTCTTCGTTCCTGGAGGAGTACTCTGAGGGTTGTATTGGCTTCTGCAATTTGCGATGCGATGTCCTGCATTTCCACATTTTAGACATAGGTTTCCCTTCATTCGCCTTTCGTATTTGTCTCGTGACAAATTCAAGCTTTCTTGTCCAATTTTGTCAACTGCCATTGCCGACCCTCCTTTGAGAGTAGTTCGTGGTTTGAAAGTACCATTGTTATTTCTAGGAGTCGAATTTTCCGTTTGAGTTTTGGTCGGCCTCCGTTTCTCCAATCCTCCAAGTGTCGTCAATTTTGTTTCTCTTTGTATGGCCCAATTCGCCAATTCCTCGGCTCCGTTCACTGTGTCATCTGTTCCCGCGAACGCATCTTGTAGTCGCTTATCCATCCCCACGTAAAGGTATTCTGCCAAGGTGACTTCATCCATTTCCGCCTCCGATGCTATCAGGCGAAATTCGTTCCAGTATTCCGTCATGGTTTTCTTTCCTTGGTTCAGTTCCAGCAGCTGATTTCTTGAAGTTCCCCTTGCATCCACTTCTCCAAACTGCTGTTTGAGGGCTTCCTTGAAGTCTCCCCATGAATGCCAATATGTTTCCTGGATTCCTTCCGTGTACGGTATTAACCATTTTGATGCATCTCCTCGTAATAGACTTGAAACATATACGATCCGTTCGTCATCGTGTCCTTCTGCCCACCTGACTGCTCGAAAGTATACCGTGAGTTGTGACAGCCAGCTTCTTAATTTGTGTCTTGTTCCGTCAAATGTTTCTGGTTCTTTGACCTTTGGCTTTCTTTGCATTGCAGAGATCATGGTGTCTCGAAACATTTCGGGCGTCATTTCGGGTCCTGGCGCGGCTGCAGGTCCTCCTTCCATTCTGGTGTTTTCTGATTCGTCAGTTGAAGACGAACTGTCTGCCAATTGTTCTTCTGGTGTAACTGGACTCGGGGTTCTTGTAACTTGTTGTGAACGTGTTAGGTATGCTTCTTCTCTGAAACTCGGTAATCCTAGTAGGTTATCGTCAAATTGATAATCGGTTTTGTCGTTAGGTGTTGTTTAATTTGTGACCTAACCAAGTGTAACGATCCTATCTCTTTGTGGATTAGTTCTTCAACAGGTAACGACGTCTTACCTATTTTCGTATTGGATATCGATAGCTCTGAGACCTTAATAGGCCTACGCGATCCTTTCCGATAGCGTTTATCGATATATCTTCTCGTCTCCTTGTACTTATACAAGCGGGACCTCTTTCTCACGTATGTTGCCGGAGATGTTTGTGTGCTCGTGCGAGTACGTTGATTTCTAATAGTATAGGAAAGACTTAAGTGGTTGCGTGAGGAGTCTGTCCCGAAGGTCCTTTTTTTTTTTTTTTTATTATTATCATATAATTACTTGTTTAAGGTACAAGAATCTCGCATGCAGCGCTAGCTATGGCGTAAAGAAAACCCCTCCACCCCGGACCAAGAGAAAACCCGTACCCCCAGGACCATCTGGTATGGGCCTAACCGCACACACTCTAAGGACGATCAACTCAGGTGCCCAGCCCTCAGGCCTCACGACTTGAACGCGAAGGGGTCTCGCCTAGAAGCCAACCACATGCCCAAGAAGATTCCTCCCCCGAAAGATCCCCCTCCCACTAACTACACGTAGCCACCAGAAAGGAAACCAAACAAGCTAGGCAGGAAAGCATAGGGAAAAACTCTACCCGTAAACTACAAAAACCACAAAAGAAAGTAAACACCTGCCCACCGAACCGCCAAAGTGCCGAATGTAAAACCGCCCCCGAAGTGGGCAGCCGGCAAGAAGCCCGAAGGCTGATGCCCCCAACCAGCTGAGCCACAGATGTAGTGCAATACCATGACCCGCCAATCGAGAACGGAGGGTCTCGGTGCTGGACCCAGGGAGTGGATATGTGGCAGAGGGGATGCCGCCCAGCAGTGGGGTGCCAGCCGAGTGAAGGAAGGCAGTAAGGTACCAGCTGAAGGAGGGAAGGCAGTAGGGTGCGAGCCAACACAAACGAAGTGGAAAATGGAGGGAGGGCCCGAGGCCCCAGGAGAAAACCCGACCGAGAAGACCAGGCCATTGCCATTTTACCGCGTCTCTCATGTAGTCCCTTGTTCTCCGAGAGATAGCGTCACTTAGTGGAAGGGATCCCACCGGCGGCAGGGAAGCGGAGGGGCGAGGGTGAGAAGGCGACCGTGTCTTGAACCGAGCGACTAGGAGGGTATGGCCGAATCTCACCAGGAGACAGACCCCGAAGTTACTAGCCGAGGCGTTTCCCCCCGGGGATCGTGCAAATGGGGAGAAAGACGTCCACCACTGCCAACGCCGACCGGAAGTGAAGAGAGGAAGCCAACCGTGCCAAAACTAAGCAAAACCCCAGGCGAGACAGGACTACTGGGCGAGCCCAGATAACTCCCCCATCAAGCGAACAAGAGACAAGCAAAGTAAAGGCGGGAGAGGCTGGAGGAGTTAACCGTACCCCTAGGCAGGAACCATCGAGGGGGCAGAGGGGAGAGGGTGTGGGCCACGATAGCCGACCGTGGTGTTGTCAAACTATGTGGCAGGAAAATAGGAGGGACGAAGCGTGTCTGTCCCGAAGGTCCTTTTTTTTTTTTTTTTTTTTTTTTTTTTTTTTTTTTATCGTCATGTATTCTTTGTTTAGGTACAAGAACTCGCATGCAGCGCTAGCTATGGCGTAAACAAAACCTTAATCCCAAAACAAACGTAACAAAAAAAACCAAACCAGTGCCTCCAAAAGCGCAAACAACCCATATCGCAAAGCAGCCTTAAAGCATAAATATAGGGAAACACTCAAACTAACCATAGTACTTTAAACATAACCAAAGAAAACCCCCAAACAGATACCGAAAGCCTTCAAGTCGCGGGGGGCGGGGGGATGGTGAGGGGGAAAGAGAGGGGGAACTCCGAAGGGCGTGTATCTCAGGGGGAAAACCGGTAGCAGTGATCGAAATGTATTTCGCCAGGCCATGAAGCAGGGCCGGCGTGTGCCAGAGTGGGTCATCCTCTCCTAGGCCGTCTACTCCCTGGAGGTGGGAGTTCCTGGCTTCGAGTTTGGCCGAGCAAACGAGGATGGCGTGGTGGAACGTCTCGGGTTCCTCCTCACAATAGGGGCAAGTGGTAGGGGCGTTAGGGTCCTTCCAAGAAACGTGTGCTGCCAGGTAGCTTTTTCCTGATCTCATCTGATGGATGCGACCCGCCATGAACTTCCCGAGCCCCATAAAGGGGTGTGGGGCCAGGGTAGGCGTGTACATGTAGCGTGGGGGGGCGAGTATTGGGAGGACCACGTGTGGAGTAGGAGCCTTTTGCAGTCCCTTTTGAGTCCAAGGAAGGTAGGGTCGCCGGGGGCATTCGGTGGCAGAGCGGTTGGCAGGAGGCTGTCAGAGGCGGGAGGGGCCATGCGCAGATGACCGACCAGGTTGATGACCCTATGGGCTATTGCGTCGAGCGGCAGGTGGCGCCGGACCGGCGGTGAGGGTTCAGGTGTTTTCCAGTGGAGGGGCCTGTACCCCGGGGTGAGGCCCACGGTGAGGAGCCGGTGGTCCTCCATGGAGCGGAAGGTTGAAGTTGTTGGAAAGGTGCTGTGGAGCCTCGCCGTTGCCGGGTTCCTTTCTGGAGGAAGGCATACTAGGCGAAGGGCCGCCAGCCGTTGACGATGTTCAATCAAACACTGGATGGGAGGGAGCGCAGATTCGCAGGGGAGAACTCCGGTGGGGGTGTCGCTAAAGCAGTTGGTGACCCACCGCTGAACTGTTCTCCAGAAAACAGCCATACGGTCAGTCATTGTAGCAGAAGGGGAGAATAGGTCCGCGCCGTATAAAAGTATGGGCGCTAGTAGGGAGGAGGCAAGACGGTGGCAGAGGTAGGGCGCCAGGCCCTTGCCAGGGCCCGAGAGCCTTTTGACCATTGAGAAGGCCCCCTGGGCTAGGGCGAGCCGTTTGGAGAAGTGCGCGTTGTTCGACCACCTGAGGCTGCAGGCTGCAGGCTCAAACCAGTAGCCCAGCCATCTCACCACCCCGGAGGGTCGGAAGAGGAGGTCGTCGATCACGATAGGGAGTGTGCACGGTGGACCCTTTTGCCTCGGGGTCCTCCAGTGGATCAGTTCTGTCTTGGGAATAGAGAAGCTCACCCCGAGCCTGCGACCCCTCTGGGTGAGAGCTTTGACCAAGTGTTGTAGGCGCTGGATATTCCTCCTGTAGGAGTTCGAGGCGACCGTGACTGCGAAGTCGTCGACATAGGAGAGGATCAGGCCACGTGGGACCGGGAAGTGAAGCGAAGACACATAGATGACGAAAAGAAGTGGTGAGATGGGGGACCCCTGGGGGGTGCTGACCTGTACTGGTTTGAAAACCTTGGGGGAGCCTTGAAAGAGGAGCCTGCACTGTCGCGCCGTAAGGAACGAGCGTATCTGTCCCGAAGGTCCTTTTTTTTTTTTTTTTTTTATCGTCATTTAATTCGTTGTTTAAGGTACAAGAATAATCGCATGCAGCGCTAGCTATGGCGTAAACAAAACCACTTTGTATCCACCCCGGACCAGGAGAAAACCCGTACCCCCAGGACCCTCTGGTATGGGCCTAACCGCACACACTCCAAGGACGACCAACTCAGGTGCCCGGCCCGCAGGCCTCACGACTTGAACGCGAAGGGGTCTCCCCTAGAAGCCAGCCAAATGCCCAAGAAGATTCCTCCCCCGAAAGATCCCCCTCCCACTAACTACACGTAGCCAACAGAAAGGAAACCAAACAAGCTAGGCAGGAAAGCATAGGGAAAAACTCCACCTGTAAACTGCAGCGACCACAAAAGAAAACAAACTCCCGCCCACCGAACCGCCAAAGTGCCGAATATAAAACCGCCCCCGAAGTGAGCGGCCGGCAAAAAGCCCGAAGGCTGATGCCCCCAACCAGCTGAGCCACGGATGTAGTGCAACACCATGACCCGCCAGCCGAAAACGGAGGGTCTCGGTGCTGGACCCAAGGAGTGGATGTCTGGCAGAGGGGATGCCGCCCAGCAGTGAGGTGCCAGCTAACGAAGGGGGGTAGTAGGGTACCAGCCAGGGAGGGGAGGCAGTAGGGTGCGAGCCGACGCCGTCGAAGTGAAAAATGGAGGGAGGGCCCAAAGCCCCAGGAGAAAACCCGACCGTGAAAACCGAACCGTTGCCGTTTTACCGCGTCTCTCATGTAGTCCCTTGTTCTCCGAGAGATAGCGTCACTTAGTAGAAGGGATCCCACCGGCGGTAGGGAAGCGGAAGGGCGAGGGTAGGAAGGCAACCGTGTCTTGAACCGAGCGACTAGGAGGGTATGGCCAGATCTCACCAGGAGACAGACCCCGAAGTTACTAGCCGAGGCGTTCCCCCTCAGGGATCGTGCAAATGGGGAGAAAGACGTCCACCACTGCCAACGCCGACCGGAAGCGAAGAGAGGAAGCCGACCGTGCCAAAACCAAGTGAAACCCCTAAGCGAGACAGGACTACTGGGCGGGCCCAGATAACTCCCCCATCAAGCGGGCAGGAGAAAAGCAAGGTAAAGGCGGGAGAGGCTGGAGGAGTTAACCGTACCCCTAGGCAGGAACCATCGAGGGGGCAGAGGGGAGAGGGGGTGGGCCACGATAACCGACCGTGGTGTTGTCAAACTATGTGGCAGGAAAATAGGAGCGACGAAGCGTGTCTGTCCCGAAGGTCCTTTTTTTTTTTTTTTTTTTTTTTTTTATTGTCATTTAATTCATTGTTTAAGGTACAAGAATAATCGCATGCAGCGCTAGCTATGGCGTAAACAAAACCCCTTTGTATCCACCCCGGACCAGGAGAAAACCCGTACCCCCAGGACCCTCTGGTATGGGCCTAACCGCACACACTCCAAGGACGACCAACTCAGGTGCCCGGCCCGCAGGCCTCACGACTTGAACGCGAAGGGGTCTCGCCTAGAAGCCAGCCAAACGCCCAAGAAGATTCCTCCCTCGAAAGATACCCCTCCCCCTAACTACACGTAGCCAACAGAAAGGAAACCAAACAAGCTAGGCAGGAAAGCATAGGGAAAAGCTCCACCCGTAAACTGCAGCGACCACAAAAGAAAATAAACTCCCGCCCACCGAACCGCCAAAGTGCCGAATATAAAACCGCCCCCGAAGTGAGCGGCCGGCAAAAAGCCCGAAGGCTGATGCCCCCAACCAGCTGAGCCACGGATGTAGTGCAATACCATGACCCGCCAGCCGAAAACGGAGGGTCTCGGTGCTGGACCCAAGGAGTGGATGTTGGCAGAGGGGATGCCGCCCAGCAGTGAGGTGCCAGCTAACGAAGGGGGGTAGTAGGGTACCAGCCAGGGAGGGGAGGCAGTAGGGTGCGAGCCGACGCAATCGAAGTGAAAAATGGAGGGAGGGCCCAAGGCCCCAGAAGAAAACCCGACCGTGAAAACCAAACCGTTGCCGTCTTACCGCGTCTCTCATGTAGTCCCTTGTTCTCCGAGAGATAGCGTCACTTAGTGGAAGGGATCCCACCGGCGGTAGGGAGGCGGAAGGGCGAGGGGAGGAAGGCGACCGTGTCTCGAACCAAGCGACTAGGAGGGTATGGCCGAATCTCACCAGGAGACAGACCCCGAAGTTACTAGCCGAGGCGTTCCCCCTCGGGGATCGTGCAAGTGGGGAGAAAGACGTCCACCACTGCCAACGCCGACCGGAAACGAAGAGAGGAAGCCGACCGTGCCAAAACCAAGCGAACCCCTAAGCGAGACAGGACTACTGGGCGAGCCCAGATAACTCCCCCATCAAGCGAACAGGAGACAAGCGAAGTAAAGGCGGGAGAGGCTGGAGGAGTTAACCATACCCCTAGGCAGGAACCATCAAGGGGGCAGAGGGGAGAGGGGGTGGGCCACGATAGTTGACCGTGGTGTTGTCAAACTATGTGGCAGGAAAATAGGAGCGACGAAGCGTGGTCTGTCCCGAAGGTCCCTGGACCCTCTATTTATACAGACTCCTCACCCAACCCTAACCCTGTGTGACTCATACCTCTGCATTACCATATCCTATGACTCATACTCGTGAGTCATGTGAGATCCTTAGTTGACTCATACGAGTCAACTGCGCGACATGCCTAAACTAATCATGATCCTCATATCCGATCCTGTGCGCTAAGTGCGTCACATGTGTGAAACTCGTGACTCATAAGTATGAGTCACGCACGAAAGTCATAACATCATATGACTCACAACTGTGAGTCATCTCAAAACAATAATATTTATGACTCGCAACTGCGAGTCATGTGAAACCCAGATCCCGCTTTATCAATCTGCCTTGTCACAATCCGGTTTGTAACACCCGCCCGCACCCCTGCCAGGGCCGGACAAACCATCACATGCTCCCAAGTCTCATCCTCCTGGCGGCATCTGCCACATAATGTGGGACGATCCTGGCTTGACCAATCTGCCTGCGTACCCAGGTAACTCTTATGTGCTCTCATCTGGTGTAATCTACCAGCCTGGAACTTCGGGAAAATCATGAAATTCCAGCATTCTCTGAACGGGGGTCTGTATCGATAATAGCGAGGATAATCCCAATCCACCCACTTTGTCTACATCTCTTTCCTAATCTTGCCCTTCACCTCCACATATGCGACCGCATCCTCTTGCGTGACCTGGGCCAGTTTGGCCGGCTTCATCGGCATTTTCTGGCTTGGAAAGATTTCACCGGCCACCGCCGCTACCTGTCCCATCGGTAGCCTGACTTGTTGCATCATCATGGAGGTCGAGGTCCAAACCTTAGGCCTCATTCCCCCTTTATTACTATCAAATGCCAACCTCCGATTTGTATCCACCCTGAACTGACTTTGGGTCGGAAAACTGATTAGGAGTATCGCTATTACTATGTTGTTTTCCGGCACAGCTGTCACCAGCCACACTGCCGTCATTCTATTCATCTGCTGCAAGTATATTGACAGTGGCGCCAGACACGCTGTTAGGTGGAAGCCGACTCTAAATATTTGTCGAGAAGACTTAGGCCTGAATCTTTCGTAATAGACGGAGGGTTGTCTAGGAAGGCTCGGTGTCGTTCTTTTCATTTATGACTACTAAGAACTCGCTTAATCGACAGAGGAAATATTCTTATAAAGATTCGTAGGTAAAACAATGTTATATTGTTAAGGTCTCTTCTCCGTTGCTTGTCTTTCATAAAAGCTTGAGAGGCACTTTGATATTTATATCCCGCTTCTGAGTGTTCGCGGACTACTTCTAATCCTCCTATAACAAAGTGCCTTCTCCAAAATCGTACGCTACATCTCATAGTCTTAACAAGTGCGAACACTGTTTGATCCTGAATTCTTGCACACCATCTTCATCCTCATAAATTCTTTACCGTCTTATCGTAGGATGTGTTATTATCCTCGAACGACCGGTCTTTGATTTGTAGAGCCGAATAGACTTCTGTCTAAAACTGCAGTCGTCTTGACTATCGTTCCAGTAGTCTTTTCCGATTTCACGTAGTGGCCAACGTATGTGTCGAGCACCTATGCATGATGCAGGCTTCGTAGATGGTGCGCCAACATACGTATGTCTACCGCCTATTAGGTCTTCTGAGTCTGAGCAGCTTCCCCTCGGTCCGCCTCGCCTCAAAGAGAATCACCTCTCGAGGGATCCTGTTTCCAGGACCAACCAACATACAGCGGCCTTCAGATAAGTATTGGTGTCATATCTATCCTCTATGGCCTCTGGGGCACTGTAGGAGTAGTTGCGGATTTTCGAACCGAAAATGTCCTGTCACTTTTGGCCCGTAGTTAGGATGCCTAACTTTGAAGCCTAATAACTCAATGCGCCTCCAACGGATTTCCTCCGTTCCACTTCTCAGAGGTACCCATTTTTTTTTTTTTTTTTTTTTTTATATCATATATTCATTGTTTAAGGTATAAGAACCTGCATGCAGCGCTAGCTATGGCAAAAACAAAACCTGTAAACATGCACGTCCCTCCTCCGTCTGAGGCAAAAACCAAGAACCCCAAGCCCATCTGGTGTGGAGCCAACCGCACATCTCGCCCCGAATCAAGCCCCCCTTACAACTCAGACGAACTAAGCCCTAAGAGAAACCCAAAACAGGAAAAGCAGGAAGCCCAAGGAAAAATCCCTCCGGAAATCTCACCACAAAAGAAACCAATCTCATACCCACCAAACCATGCCCACAGCACAGCCAGCTGCTGAAAAGCTAACCCTAGATCAGGCCCAAGAGGACCAGGTGTACCGATTCATGGCGCGACCCCCACCGAGGGGGAAAACTTGATAAGGATAGATCCCGACCGACCGGAGACAGTGCAATACCAATCGGAGGGAGAGCAGCCAGGGCTGGGGCCCCCCAGAGAGAGGTAGCAGTAAGGTGCCAGCTGGGGGAGTAGTAGGGTGCTAGCCGAAGAGGTGGTAGTAGGGTACCAGCCGGGGGGCAGTAAGGTGCCAGCTAGGGGGGCAGTAGGATGCTAGCCGAAGAGGTGGTAGTAGGATACCAGCCGAACGAGCCGAGGGAGGAGGAGGGAGGAGTAGACCCAGATGCCGAAACAACTATTGGAAACGTGTTCGTGTCTTAACTAGGCGGTCTCCATTATCCCCGGTGCCCACAGTAGACAAAACCACCATAAAGGGCAGAGAGGAAGAGAGAGGCGAAATCGATCGTAGCCTGTTGAGAAATCCAACCACCAACCCCCGACAGTGGGACTAACCCGTACCCACCAGCGGGACAAGACGCGGACCCAGCAGAGGGACTGACCCGAACCGATCAGAGGAAAGGAGAAGGAATCCATAGGAATTGCGTACCGCAAACCGTATTCCCAGCCGTCTGTTGAAGGGAAAAAGGAGGAACCCGACCGTGCTGATGCTAAGCGAGGCTAAAGCAAAAGCGGGGAAGGAGAGACCCAGCGACGAGGACGCCAGGAGGGAGTAAGGAGGGGTCTCAAGAGGGTAGACCTCAAGAGAGAAAGCAGGAGAGAAGTTTTGCCGTTGCAAAAGGATAAAAGATAATGGCCTAGTCCCCCCCGTAGGGGGAGGACCAGACGCGAAAAGTGGTGATAATTCCTTGGTGTTGAGATTTCAATCACCGGAGGTGTAGCGGAGAGAGTCGTTGTTCTCAGAGGTACCCAGAGGTGCCCTCTTATATATCCTGCGAACAGCTTTCGGTCGGACGGACGGCAGCGACCTTTATGGTGTTATGAAGTGGGCTTAATTGAGATGACATTATAGTCATGGGACGCAACTCGTCGAAATCTTGCTAAGGACGTGCGGGCCCCAGAGTGCGGCCGGAGGGGGGTGTTAGGCTTCGATAACTGAGGGTCTATACACAGTTACCCTACCGAGATGTCTATGCATTGTCTTTATGCCTAACACACGCCTCACTCGACAACGCCACAATATTAGTCACAAAGAATGCATTCGTGATCCACCTGGACACCCTGTTCCAGAACTTCTGTATCTTATCCAATATCATCTTAGACAGTTCCAACACCTCTGGCCTGTACAACAACATCGGCAATATTACTCCTTTCGCCAGTCGCCTCGCCCCATACGGGGACAGTCCTTTCCCTGGATTTGATAGTCGCTTAATCCTCCAGAAAGCTGCTTGGGCTAGCACCAACCGCTTCGTGAAGTTTGAAAATGTTTCTCCATTGTTCGCCAGCCAGTATTCCAGCCTCCGCATGAGGGACCCCGCCGGCCTCACCACGTGGGCCTGAACCTTTACCGGCACTTCCAAGCGCGGGCTCTTACCCCTCCTCTTCTGCCAGTGTATTAACTCAGTCTTCACCAAACTAAAGGACAATCCTAAGCTCTGGGTCCTGGCCACCATCAATCAGGCCTGTTCCTCCAGTGCTGTTGCATTGTTACTCCAAGAATTGGATGCCACTGTTATTTGGAAATCATCTACATAAGACGAGGTGAAAACTTCTTGGCAGCCTCCCATCGGGTGCAATGACCTGACATAGATGACAAAAAGTAGTGGTAATAGTGGTGACCCCTGGGGAATGCCTCGCCGCACCGTATGGACGTGCCGCGGGCTACCTGGATTGGCCAGAGCTATATTCCGTGTCTCTATGAAACTTCGTAACCAATCGACCAGGTACCCGGGGACCCTTCCGGCCTCCACCAACTTGTCAATCAGTTTTTCATGATCTACATTATCGAAGCTCCCCTTAACGTTGAGAAACAGGGTAGACACATCTTTTCTGGCCAATTGGGCTTCTTTGATCCAGTGTTGTAACGACAAGACCGCATCCACCGTCGACCTCTGAGGTAAACTCCCAGTCTGATTTTTGCAGTACAAGCCCCCATCAAAAGCAATCTTCATCAACCTCCCATTTACCACGCACTCAGCTATCTTCGAGAAAGTCTGCATAAGTGCAATCACCTTAAAGCTTGAGCATTTCACGTAGTTCGTCTTGTCCGGCTTCAGGAGTATAACTCCAGTCGACATCTTAAGCATTGGCGGGTAAATTCCCCACGTTAGCAGGTCCTCCACCAGAGCCGGGATAATCTCCTGGTTATCCCCGTGTATTCCTTTCCACACTCCATATGGGACCTGATCTGGCCCCAGCGCTGATTTATTATTGCACTTCTGTAGCACCTCCGATACCTCCTCAATTATAACTCTGTCCGTGCCTTCGAGCGAATGTCTAGCCAGACCAGGTACCATTATCGGTTGTTCATTTGGTGGGAAGAAATGTTGCATGATTGTTTCTTCAGTCTGCTCAGGTGTGACCCCCAGGCCCCCAGGTACCCTGCTCGGTATCCTTTCTTTTGTAAACTGATGGGCGGTCCAAACGTCATTCTTCTTCGGGTTCGCAAGGATGTTGTCCCAATGTTCCCTCTTCACCTTCATTAGGGAAGCCTTGTAAACCTTCCTCGCTTTATCTCTTTCGGATACCCCTGTCCCGTCACGGCTCACCCACCGGGCAGCAGCAGTATACAATCTTCTCAGCTCTGTAATCTCTGGCGTCTACCATGCTTTAGACCACTTTGTCGGTCTCTTCATAGGGGCCCAACTCCGCACCAAATAGATCAGCCTATTAAGGCTGCTTTGAAAATTATCCACCGCTTCATTGGCCTCCAATATCGGTTTGTATCCACCCGGTTCATCCATAAAGCTCCAGAGGTCCGCTTCAATAATGGGGTTTGGCTCTCCCTTTTTTGTTCTCCACGCTATCCTTTCCCAGTCTGGGGCAGGTCTTGCGACCTCCTCCTCCACACTATCTATCTCAGTAAGGATAACAATATGGTCTGAACCAGTGCATTGTGAAATATCCCTCCATCTTAACATCCCAACCAGCATGGCAGCGTTTGCCAGTGTGTAGTCAATAACCGAAGGTCTGTGTAATGCTGGGTTGTCTGGGAACCTGGTATATATGCCTGGAGTGTTCAAAATACTATATCTGTACAAAGCCGCTGTACGCATGTACAACTCCCCGTGCCTGCACTCGCCACCCGCCATCTGCCATAAGGGGTCCGTGTACGCATTGTGACAATTCAGGTCGCCAACCACCAGTGTCAGCTTATTTGTCTCGTTGAAGGCTGCGTCCGGTGTGACAGTGTCACCTCCCTCCACCCCCCTATTATATACATTTTTCAAACCAAAGGAACGACCACCACCTAACTGCCCTCCCCCTTTAGTAAAAATACGCAAATACAACACATCCGCTACTGTAGAAACCATCACAAAAGAAACCCCCAGTAACACACGTAAAGAAACATAAATAACAACACGGACCTTATCTCTGCTTTGAAAAATACATTCATAACCAGGGGCCCTAAGTGGGGTCCTCGAGTACAAAGGCGGATCTTGAACACATACAAAGGAAACATTAAAACCTTTAACTATGTGAAATAACGAAATAAAGGCACTATTACTCCCTCTGCAATTGTGCTGTACAAAACTTATTTTCACTCCTCTCGCGCTTTCTTCTCCTTGACTTCCCGCCATTTCATCCCGCCGGGTATCTAGCGGGTGTCTGCCATACCAACATCGACCCGGGAAGCCATCTGCTGGTCATACTTTACACGTTCTCTTGCCTTCGCCTCGACCCTTGCAGGACAGTCCTTGTCCTTAGCCGAGTGCCTTCCTTCACCACAGGCTGGGCACTTCGCCAGCGTTATCAGGCAACAATCCACGACTAATCTCCTGTACCCCTTACATGACGTCTGGGGGCACTTGTGTTCCTTCTCAATGTGCGCTTTTGAGCAGATTGGACAAACGTCCACTGCCGTTCAGTACCCAATCCTTGGATATCCAAACTTCCAATACCTCGTGCATTGCATAGCCGGCATGGCATACCACATGACCCGGGTTTTCCTTCTTTTTGCCATAAAAGTCATCTCCGGGACGAAACGGTCCGCCTCACTCTCTGGGATTCTAACAATTTGTCCTTCCCGACGCCTCTCAGCCAGCTTCAAAAACTTTGCCGAGGTAACATCAATCCGGTGAGTATCTTTGAACCAAATCTTGGTGACTTCATCTAATCCGGCGGGGTCCTCCAAGAGCGCATCTAGTTGAACCCCATGGATCAGCATATCCACCTCGGCCAGAACCCTTCTGAATGGGAGGTAGCCTGGCTCCCCCTCTGGGTTAACCTCATTAAGGGCCCCCGTCATCTTATTCAGATATCTCTGATATTGTCCTGAGTCTGACCCCAGGGGCACAGTTACCATGATTATGCCGTTGACTCTATTGGAGGCCACCTGAAGGCTGGTGGGTGCATTGCATTCACACCTCACTAACACTCTGGTAATCGCCTGGGCTATTCTTGCTTCCTCCGCCGCTGGGTTCACCAACGGCTTGGCCGTCATCCTCGTAGCGAAGATCTTACACTTTGCCAGTCCCACTTTCGCCGTCTTCCGGGTCCTTTCCACCATAGTCCACTCTCCTTCCTCACGACCCGCGGTGTGTTCCTCTTTTCTAGGTTGCCTTTCAGCTGGTGGCTTCGGGGGCGTAGGCACCTCACTTGCCTTCCTCCTCCTCCTCTTCAATTTCTTCTCCCTACTGGGAGTTTCTGGGTCCGCTTTACCGGTTGTTGCAGCTTCCGCCGCAACTGACGCGTACGCTTTCCCTTTCGCTTTCCCTCTGGTAGCCAGTTTCTCAGCCGTAGCCTTCCCGGTTTGCTGGGATATAGACAGTTTGTCCTGTACGATCTCAGTCAGATTTTGGACCATGACCGTGAGGGTTTTTTATCTGGTCTGCCTGTGTAATGAGCATGGAGTATGTTGTCACCGCTTCACAGGTAAAACAATCACTATCGACTTAGGCCAACGCTTCAACCACCGGTATCTTTTTCAAGGGGTTTGCCGCGTTAAGGACATCGATCACCATCTTATGAACTTGATCAAAGTTCAGATTTTCTGTCTCGCAGTCACTCCCATAGCCTGCCCCCCTGCCAGCGGGGGTGGGGGTCCTTGGGGATTCTGATCTATCTGGCATTTCAGCCTCAGCAGAGGAAGCCATTTTCTGACTGAGCTGGTTGGTGTGGGTGTCTCGTACTTGTGTAACCCGACAAGTCACGTTACACGAAAAAACTGGTGATAATTATGTGGTGTTGAGAAAAGTGCAAAAAGCACTTGTCAGGAAAATCGGTGGGAAGAAGCTTGATACTATTACGAGTACTATAATATCATACTTGTACTGTACGAGTACCCTTACCCCCGGATAACGCTTAAAGAGGTGGGGCAGTTCCCGTTAACCGTGCCAAGGTTGTGGCTCAGCCACAACCCATACTTGCTCGCAACTCGCAATCTTGGGCACTCTCTCCGAGAGTGCCTCTCAGCTCAACGTAACTTTTCAGCTCAACGGAAGATTCAATTGTATGTGAATTTGAGAATTTCAAACCACAACCAAACATTCTCTGATATTTTAAATGTCCTTCTGGCTTTCGCAAATGCTTTTGTAAGTCTTTATAAACAAGGCCCCCATTTTCTTTCCTCTCTTTTACAACTTTTATTTTCATGTGGTGGGACTTTGGTTTGAATTGAGCGTGAATCTTGCGTTGAGCTGAGAAATTTCGTTGAGCTGAGAGGCACTCTCGGAGAGAGTGCCCAAGGTTGCAAGTTAGCGAGCAAGCATGGGTTGTGGCCGAGCCACAACCTTGGCACGGTTACTGATTCGGTAGGCACAAACGGGGTGTTGCTGAATCTGATTTGGGAGATTGATTGGGCGATCCTGAGGTACGGTATCCATGAGGCTTCACAAAAAACCCCGCTTTTCCTCAACCCCCAAGAGCTCCACCACCGGGTAGTCGACAGACTCCATCATCCATCATCCGTCACCCTTCATCCACGATATCATTAGCAGCGAAAAAGAGAAAATGTCTCAATCATTCAGTAATAATTTCAACTCTTTAAATACCACTGTTAACGTGTCGAACAACTTTACTGCCGACGATGACCGATCTAATATCCTATCATGGTTATCCCCACTTGACCCCAGGTTACGACATCAGGACATCCGAGACCGCCGAGTTGAAAATGTAGGGGAATGGGTCTTAAAAACCGAGGAATTTAGAAGCTGGTACGCAGGTAGTGGGGGAGCTAAATCCGATAATGCAGTTTTGGTTTGCTATGGACATCCAGGGGCCGGCAAGACTTTTATTAGGTAACAAGGAACCCCGAGGAATGGGAGAGAAAGACCAAGCATTGACAAGCCTCGATGTTAGCTCGTTGATGATAGACAACTTGTGCGATCAGGCCAGAGGACAAAATGTCACTGTTACGTGTTTTTACTTTGATTTCACAACGCAAAAGGAGCAGTCACCAACGAGTATCCTAGGCGCCCTGCTCAAACAGGTTGTGAGTGGATTGGTTGATGTGCCGTGGCAAATAGTGCAAGATTATAAAGACCAGAAAGAGTTCATCGGTGGACGGAGACCGTCACTTTCCGATCTTGTTGAGATGCTGCAGACTACCTCCTCCCTAAAGCGCGCGTTTATATGCCTTGATGCTCTTGATGAATGTGTGGCAGAAGATCGTGGCAAGCTTCTTTGTTCATTAAATCAGATCCTCCACAAGTCTCCAGGTACTCGGATATTTGTGACTGGGAGACCACACATTGAGGCTGAGGTTAGCAAGCATCTTCCAGGAAGAGTTACCACGATACACATTATCCCCAGGAGAGAGGACGTCATCGGATATCTTCGCACCAGGCTGTCCCAGGACACGATCCCAGATGCGATGGATGACAGCCTAGAGGCTGACATCCTGAAAAATATCCCTGAAGATGTTTCAGAAATGTACGTAGAAGCGACACTGAGAAAGCTACCTTAAGTTATCCACTGACAGATACCTATTTAGATTCCTTCTAGTTTCGTTGAACATCGATGGAATCCTGCAAGAAACCACAATCCATCGCAGGCGACAAAAGCTCAACTCAATGGCCGATGGCCTGGGGTTGGGGAGTGCTTATAATGCAACCCTGGGTCGGATAAAGGGACAGGACAGGGAGAGAGCGAGGCTTGGAATGGCGACCTTGATGTGGATCTCTCACTCGGAGCGAGCCTTGAAGGTTGATGAACTATGTCACGCCCTAGCCGTCGAAACAGGGTCACCAAACCTTATTACCGGGAATGTCCCTTCAGTAGGGACACTGCTTGCCTGTTGCCAAGGACTCGTTATTGTGGACAAGGAGGCTTCCACGGTCCGGTTAATCCACTTTACCCTTCAAGAGTACCTCCAGGCTCATCCCAAGCTTTTCGGTGAAGCTCACTCGACAATGGCGGAAATTTGTTTAAGTTACCTGAACTCCCAGCAAGTCAGGGTCCTTTCAACTAGTCCCTCTCCCGACCTCCGGGGTACTCCTTTTCTCGAGTATTCATCTTTGTATTGGGGAATGCACGCAAAAAGGGAGCTTTCAGATTGTGCGAAGTCGCTGGCTCTGAAGCTATTTGGTGGCTACAATAGCAACATATCTACCAAAGTCTTCTTAGAAGCACAGAAATGGTACCCACACACTGTTAATTTCGATAAGCTTTCCTTATTCAGTGGCCTACACTGTGCATCCGCCTTCGGGATTGTTGAGATCGTAACCCGTTTGGTAGAGGTGGAAGGTTGTGATATCAACCAAGCAGACTGTGTTGGTAATACACCCCTCTTGTGGGCTGCAAGGAATCGGCACGAGGGAGTGGTGGGGGTACTTATCGGACGGGACGACCTCGACCCTAACAAACCGGATTACGACGGTCAAACACCACTCCATCAAGCTGCCTGGAATGGGCACGAGGTAATGGTGAAAATACTACTTGAAAGGCGAGACGTCAATCCCAACAAGCCAGATGGTCGCGGTCGAACACCACTCTTTCAGGCCGAGGGGAATGGGCATAAGGGAGTGGTGAAAATACTTCTCCCATGGAGCGACGCCAACCATAGCAAGCCAGACAATAGCAACAACCCACATCAAACTCAGAAGACCCCAAAAGTCCCCACCTGGTGGGCGAATACTCCTGAGCATATGACCGCAGGGTATAACACTCGGTGGTTTTTCTATTTGGGTCCAGATGTGCTAACAGGGCGTTAGTTCTGGAGAATCCAGGGTAGAAGCCGTCAGGAGGTGGATCTTTGGGGAAAAGTCAGGAAATACCGACAGCTTCAACAATAAGGACAGCTACAACACTACGAGCAGCTACAACACTACGGGCAGCTACAACACTACGGGCAGCTACAACACAGCTGTCACATATAATTATAGTACACTTCCTCATGTTCCTAGTATGCAGCCTTTCATTGTGTCTCCTTGTTTCCAACTTATAGCTAAGAATTTGTTGTAGCAACCTTGGAGGAGCTAGTAGTGGGCAATCACTGGGGGGTATCACCGCCGGAAATTGACCCGGATTACCTCTGCGATCCGTATAATCTGCCCGAGGACGGTACTGGAGAATGGATTCTCGAGGATTATACGTATAAGAAGTGGCAGAACAGCGATCGATCCGAGCTTCTCTGGCTTTGCGGTGGCCCTGGAACAGGAAAGACAATGCTGGCCAAACGTGTGGCAGCCAAATTTCTCGAAGGAAACAGCCATGCGCATGGAGAGGTTAAATTTGTGTACCACTTCGTCTCGCCCGAACTTCCCATCGGCGGAGTATCTGTTGATGGGGCCGAGTCACCACAAAGAAGCTTTGCCAAAATAGCATGGGACTTACTGTATGGCATTCTGCAGCAGAATGGGAACCTTTTCGATCTCTGTAGGGACGAACTTTCATATTCAGGGAATCAACTTTTCACTAACTCGGCGTCCTTGTGGAAGATTCTGAGAAAGGCTATCTGGAGTTGTGAGCCAGGACTCGTATGCATTCTCATCGATGGCGTAGATGAGTTCGGGGGGGGCTTGTGTGAAGAATTGATCGAAAGAATTCTAAGGCTTATGGATATCGCGGATAGGAAGGTCAAAATATTCCTCTCCAGTCGGGATGTACCCCACATTTCGAATAGCCTTTGTGAGCATACCAAGATCAACCTCGATATGAATAGTTTTGTGAAAGCAGATGTGGAGACTTTTATCAAGCGCAGAGTGGATAGATTCGGGGACTGGGATGGTGGTCAGAAGGACAGAGTAATCGATGCCCTCATGACGAAGTCGGAAGGCTTATTCCTCTGGGCATCGCTGTCAATTGAAAATTTAGAACCCTCTAGAACGGGCCCGGATTGTGAAGAGTTTCTCAGAAAACTTCCATCAGAGCTTAAGGAGGTGTACCGAAAAATGTTATGCGATATCCGCTCACGGGAGGGATCGGAGAAAGTTCTGACGATGATTAGGGATGTGGCACTAGCTCTGCGCCCACTCACATTTGGCGAATTCGGACATATTTTGGCATGCATGGGAGATGAGGCAAAAACTGGAAAACGACCCTCACGTAAGGGGAAAAATCCCGAATTTCGGCCAAGAAAAGAGGCAGAAATCAGGCAGTATGTCCGATCTTCTATGGGATTTCTCCAGGCTAGCGATACAACCGTATCCATCTTCCATCATACCGCAACGGAATACCTTTTCGATAAAGAGCTCCAGGATAGCTTACAGGCACCCACTAAAGGTGAGCTCGACCTCACAACCTCTTGGGAGTGCTTTCGATACCTTCACTGTGCTTTCGAAGACCTGGAAAAATCCTCAAAGTGGAATGATAGGGGAGGTCACAATAATTCCCAGAAGTCAAGTTCACTGTGTGATCGCCAGGAGAAGCCAGGAGAGGTTTCCCCGGAAGTGGCACGGAGGTGCCCACAGGAAGCAGTAGCCAAGTGGCCATATCTCAAATATGCCGCGGAATCCTGGTTTATTCATGCCCGTCGGAGCATCGAGATTGCAGATCACGAATTGTGGGGCAACTCCGCTCCTAACTGGCTGGAGCATCAGTTCTTCGATACAAGCGACACCATACGAAAGCCATGGATTGAGCTCTGCGGAGATCCAAAAATGGAGATTTTGGCGGGGGACCAAACACCACTAAACGTCGCAGTCTGTCTGGGGCTCACACCGCTGGTAGAAAAAGCCCTCTTAGATTCCAATACTGAGACAAGGGATACGAGCAACAATCAGTCACCACTACACTTAGCAGCCAAGTCCATTTCCAGGGCATACGAGATCTTGATTGCCGAGAGCAGCACGTCTCCCCCCACAGCCCCGGATCAACATGGCAACACGCCGCTACACGAAGCAGCCATCCCCGGCCATAGACTCATGCTGGCCAGCTTGATGAAAAAATTCGCAACACCAAAGTACAGGGCATACAGTGACCAAATCAACAAACAGAACGGATTTGGCGATACCCCACTTCACCTCGCTGTTCGGTTCGACCACCCGGATATAGTCAAGTTTCTGGTCGAGAACCACGCGGACCTAACTATCAAGAACCATTCTGGGGTGACAGCATCGGAATTGGGTGAAGCCCTCATGAGAGGAGATAGTGGGGATATTTTACAACATGCGGAAATGTTTCGCGGGACTAAGAGGGAGATTGTGAAGACTGTAGAGGAGCCTGCTGGGGGGACTGTGGAATAGACTGGAGAAAACTATGGACGAGACAGAGGAGGAATTTGTGAAGGATATGTCAGAGGCACCCGAAGAAGTCGGGACCGAGACTAGCGATATGGGCGTTGGAGAAAGCAAAGCCATAATCGAACCACCGCGGCTAAGCGGCGTACCATTATACGTTGGGGTGATCATTGTCTGTTCCCTACTGCTTACTGTATGGATGCGTCACCCATTAGGAGGAAGAAAGGGGCTATGATACTATACGGCAGTTATGCGGTAGAGGCGGGGAGAACCTTTTTCCCAGCCCACGGCCTGTTGTCATAGTTCTAGACTAATATTAACGCGCTAACCGCTAATTTTATACTTGGTCTCATTCATTATGTATCATGTATCATAATGCCGGGACGAATTTTCACTTGGATGGTTATATCAAGTCGTGACTTCTTGGCTCCTAGGCGTGGCTGTTTTCGCGGGCTGTGGCCTCCGCTCTTTGGGAAGGTTATGATCATCTATTCGTTTTTCCCAGGTTCTGGTTCGCCATTCCCGAGACTAGCCGGACCCGGGTTACCTGCGATATATCGTGGGCTGGTGTAGCTAACAAAGCCGAGTCGGTAACCAACCGCGCGAGAGGGCGTTGCAGGGAGAGGATGATTCTGATTCATTGGATCGTCGCTTTAGGGCGGGCAGTGTATGATACCATGATTTTATGTTCCTCCCTCAGTTAGTTTTCCTCGTTCGACGAATTTTTGAGCCCTTCTATCTCGTCAGACCCCGTTCGGCGCGCCGCAGATATGATACTGTGGTATGATATTCCCACGTTTAGAGCTTAATTTTCCATGACATCTCTGCACTTCACAAAGCGAAAGAGTTTGTGACACCACAAATACCGCAAGTATTTCCCCATTGCCAAATTCTCTCTTACATAAGACGTATTCGGAGCACCCCCGCACTTTCCAAGCGCCCGATTAAAAAAAGAAAAAACATTTCGATGAAAGACTCTGCACTGTCGAACGCCGTTGTTTGTGAAAATACACCCATTTTCCTACTCCAGAGTACAGAGCAGGGTGGTGTTGACACCGATTTTGCTCAAAACTAGCGGTACTGTACTGTACCCTGCAACCAGCTTGTCCGAAGACACAAGCCTCCCATTGCCCAACAAGGACCTGGAGAGTTCTCTCTTGTTTTGGTATGATAAATGTATTAAACTAAAGGCTAGGCTCACTAACCTATAAATTATCCTCGTTTATAGTTGACTGGGAGATAGACATCCTCTCGGGGCCATGTTTCTCGGGTGGGCTGCACCACTGCTGAAATTTTGCCTATGCACCATAACAAATAATTGACACCACTATTTTATGCCTCACTCTTTTATGTTGGCATGGCGCAAAGCGACCCCAACGTGTATCATAGGTGCCGAACAGAGCCTTACTAGACCTCTGTGATAGCAATCTGCTTAGTCCGCCCCGGTATGGGAGTAGTGAGGTTGTATTGGACAAACTTTGCCGCCAATCATATTGTGATGGCGCAGAAACAGTCGAGTGACCGCATATGATTCTATCCTTCCATCCTTCCTTCGCCCCTTGATAATAAACAATATTCACAAAATATCCCAAAAGTTCACCCCCAAACCACCTCCCTAACCGTAACAGGCATGCCCCCCCGGGGCTTCGCCGTGATGCTCCCCTTAACAACCAATTCCCTCTTCCCATCCTGCTCAAACTCGAACTTGCCAATCGCGGCCGCAAGCAGACACTTAAACTCCACCTTGGCAAACACATTCCCAATGCACCCCCTAGGCCCAGCCAGGAACGTGAGGAACCCATAATTGCTCTCGACGGTGGCCGTCCCATCCTCCCCGCAAGCCCACCGCTCGGGCCTGAACTCCTCCGCGTCGGCACCCCACAGCGCCGCGCTTCTGTTCATCGCGTACGGGGAGATCACGATGGACGTACCCTTCGGCACGAACACCCCATTCAGACTCGTATCCTCGGCTGCTACGCGCAGCGTCACGCCGACAGGGGGGTACAAGCGGAGCACCTCGGACGTAATGTGGGAGAGGTATTTCAAGCTTGAGAGCTGGTCGTATGTGATGGTCGCCGGCGCGCCGGAGGGGAACGCGGCGTGGATCTCAGCGCGGAGGCGGGATTGGATGTGTCTGTTCTCCGGCAGGGATAAGGCGTGTATGGCCCAGATCATTGACGTAGCGGTCGTTTCGTGCCCGGCGGCTAGGAAGGTCATCATCTGGTCACGCATGCTAGACTCCCCGTCCGAGCCCGTGTAGGCGTTCGATTTCAGCATCACGGAGAGGATGTCTTCGGATTCGGCATCCTCCTTAGAGGTGGCCAGGGCGGATTTTTTGGCCGCGATTATCTGTGCGGTCACACGCCTTATTGTAGACGCTGCGTGCGCGACGTCGTGGGTTCGCTTTAGCGGGAGGGACCGCACGAGGAGAGCAGGAAATATCATGGATAGGATTGCCACAATTCGGGATGGACTGCCCACGTTGAAGATTGTATTGTATGCGTCTGCCAACTCGGAGCCGGACCTCTCTTCCGGTTTACCACTCACGGAAGCGCTCTCTAGCGCGCGGAATTCGTAACCAAAGCCGGAAGAGCCGATTATATCTAGCGTCACCAATGAGCACCACTTCCCCATCTCCACCACCACCCCCTGCTCCTCCCCGCCAGCGCCCCGGGAAGCGCGCACCACCTCGGCCACTTTCTCCGTCATTTCCACCCCCTTGGACCAAAACCCGGGCACCAGCCCCTTGATATGCGCGTGCGAGAAGGCCGGCAACAGCAGTTTTCTCTGTACCTTGTGCTCCTCACCCTCCGCGAAAAGCAGCCCCTTCCTCCCGAGAATGCGGCCAATGTCGTTCGTCAGCAGCTTCGGCTTGATGAAGGTATAACTCTTGGTGTGCAGCACTTCCTTCAGCACCTCCGGCGTTGTGGGGAACACGCGCTCAGTGTTGAAGATGCCCAGGTACCGTAGCAGTCCGCTATTCGGGATGGTGCGCAACCAGATGGCATGCGGGCCCCCCGATTGCATTTTTTGGATTAGGGCAAAGTTGCCCATCAGGAAGCTGGGGCTGGAAGGCCCCGGTAGGTGTCGGGTTGGCGAGAGGAGCTTGGGCCAGAGGATGACGCGGTAGAGGAGCTTGCAGGTTATGGCTAGGGAGGTCAGCAGTATGAAAGTGGTGATCGCGCCGAACTGGGTGTGGCGGGAGAGGAGTATGGTGGACGCGGCGCAACCCGCCAGGATATTGGTTGTGGACATGGTCAGATTGTGAGTGAGAGGGAAACAGGAGTGGCACCCGCGGTCAACGGTGGTAATGGTAATAGACTCTCTCCTCTGCGGACGGGGAGGTAAGTGTGAAGAAATGCTTGAACAAATGTGTGGTGCGATTTTGGGGGAATGTCGGGCGATTAAGTACTCGAAGGTAATTATGATACACAGCTTCCACACTTCCTAGTGCTCTCTCTAACCGCAAGCTTCCCCGCCCATTTCATCCCTTGGTTCTGCGACACTGAAGGCTTGACAGGGGTGGGAGGTTTGGTGCCAAGACCTATTCGCAGGCAACCCTTGTGGCTCAGATGTGTTTCGTGCGTTTAACTCGGCTCAGCGCTTCCCCCACACCCGGAATATTTGGAGGAAGTTTCGGGAGAATCCCTGCTGCCGGTAGCCTATGATAATATTTTCCCTACGCCAGCCATATGTCCAACTCGACTTTTCATACTTCAACTGCACCCCCTCCTCTACGAGTACTACTACTAGTATTACTCATCAAGTAAACTGTAGGTATACGAGTACAAGTACTGTACAATACCGGTACTCGTACAATATGGTACTTGTAGAAATTCGGGATATTTAAAGCGTCCCAAAGGCCAAACCTTTTCCCCACCCGGACTATCTTTTTTTGAGAGAGAAAAGACAAAAAGGGACAACATCAACCCCGCCGGGGTAATTATCGTCCCGCTTGTTCCAAATATGCCCGTCCTCTCCATTCCTTGGGCCAATTTATTCCGCGGACGAAAATGAAAACCGCTCCACTCGAGTACAGCATGCCGGGAGGCAAACCAGTTAATTTATTATACTAGTCACGGGCGTCTGTGAAAAGGAGGGCCATTCCATCATAGACTACCAGTAGAGTACGAGTACTCGTATCGTACAGCACCGGTACTACGGTACTCGAGTATCATGGTGCATCCAAAAATTGGGCAGAGCCTCTCAGAATTCTGGTAGTAACAGAGGCAACAGTAATCATGTTCGCAAACGTTTGAAAATCATCAGCACAAGACACAAAGGCGGGCTAGCTGCTCGAAGATGACACAACACACCACACTACGGCTACGGTGCACTCAACCAAGCCCTTTTATTCATATTTCCGCGCCTCGCCCGTACCATTCTGTCATGAGGCAGAAAAACGAGGTGGTTGAGTCAAGAAAGCTCACCGCCGTACTCGTACTCGTACCGGTACTTCACTCATGATGGAACTATTGCCGTTGAGACCTGGTTACACCACAGGCTGTACCCCGTTAACCGATTGGGGGAAGGCGTGCTACCAGTCATGAATCACTCCGCCTGTGCTCGTGCTCGAGTACCGGTATTGACGGAAACGTGGTCGAGGCGTACCGGTAGTGTCATACCTACGAGTAGGGGGCTAATAATAACGCCTCCCATTCTTCTAAATGCCCCGCACACCTGCACCGTCAAAAACGTTGATCGGCCGGGTCCCCATCATGGGACCTCAGCGGCTCAGACTTGGAGCCAAAATTCCGTGAAAATTCGGCTTACGGGCGAAGGAATGAGGAAGATCCAGCACCATTTTTGAGGTGGAATCTAATAAAAAATCCTTGCTTGCGGGCTCCAAGACACGTCTCGGATTTTACCCGGATTCCCAGTAGCCTTGAACCTCGGCCTACCCGTTATTGGAGAGCTGGGAGAGCGTGACAGCCGTGACGGTGGCTATCATCACGTTGGGGATATGGTGATGGATGGGTACTGAACTGTACGAGTACTCGTAATGGGATGACGTTTGTGAACCCACCCCCAGCAGAAAGGCCAAAATCTAGCGGGGCATGAGATAGCCGTATGCACTCGTATGATACCGGTAACGAGGGGTCAGAGACTCAGAGGGGGAGTGTTACTTATCAGAGTTATAGTGTGACCACCGTACCCGTACCATCGCTGGCGTACTGTATATACAGTACTGTACTCATACCTACGGCAGAATTGAAGCCGGAAACCTCAGCTGTCGATCCTCTCGGTCACGCAAGCGGTACCGGTAAGCTGAGCTCGAATACCAGGATATTGCCAGTAGTTGCCTCTCCTAGAAAGGCGCTATGCATAACCCTTTTGCTTTGACTCGACTCAACTGAGGGGTTGAGTGTGATGGCATAAGCTATGCTTCCGATCTTTACTAGCACACCCATGTACGAGTACTTGTACTTGAAAGTACTCTACCGGTATGATGATGTGATACTATCTGCAGTACCGGTACTGTACTCCGTACGAGTACTCGAGTATGTACTACGAGTAGACCACCGGTAGTATTGCAGGCTTGCTCCCCATAACTCACGTGACGGCTTGCTTAGCAGGGTAACATTCAAGCCTTAACTCTATACTACGAGTATGGTGAGTATCATAAGACCTTCTGCTTTGACAGCCCCTTAGAATCAAGTCTGGCCCCCGCTTTGCCCATTTACCGGTATTCAAGTCATTCGACAAGCCGTGAATTTTTCTTTGTCCGATTGCTATGCTGCATACCGTATACTACAGCATCGCTGTCGGAGTTTAGGCCGCCCCGCGCCGTGGCGTCGGTCTCGGGGTTGATGGCGATATCCTCACCAGCCACAAAACCCGCGGTCTCCGACGGCGTGTCACCCTCCCTACAAATTACCTATCGCGGATCAGCTGGCCCACACCACTGGACTGTCGTGATAATAAACCCGCAATTGCTACCCCCTCCTCCTCCCCCCTCCCCATCACTGCGATTAAGCGTGCAACAATGACCCACCTCCTCGCCCTTCCGCCTGAACTCCACCTCCTATGCTCCTCCCACCTCTCAATACCCGACCTTTCCCGCCTATCGCGCGCAAACACCTACTTGAGAACCCTCCTCGCCCCCACTTTGGCCTCGAAAATCCTCACGACCCGCTCACCGACGTACGGCCGAAAACTGCTCTACTCCGCCGCGCGCCTCAACAACGTCCAGTTAATTCAGCACCTTCTCTCCGGGGGCTTACTATCGTTCGTCGGGAACGGCGCGCTTCTAAACGATGCCATATTGACGGAGCCGGACGAGACAGTGCTCGGGCTGATCAAGGCCGGCGTCGACCTCACCACCCGGTACCCGAACGGTGAGACGCCGCTGTTGGTCGCGGCGGGAAGGGGTCGGGGCAGGATTGTTCAGGAATTGCTAAAGAGGGTTGGAGACGATGAAGTCAATGTCTGTGCCAGGGGCGGACTCAGGGCGGTTATGATGGCGGCATTAGGTGGGTGGGTGGGGGTGGTTGGGCTTTTGGTCAAGGATCCCAGGTGCGAGGTGCGAGTTAGGGACGACATTGGGAGGGATGTTTTCTGGTATGCGGGGTTTGGGGGCTGCGCCAGAGCGCTCGAGGAGCTATTTGGCGCGAAGGGAGTGGGTGATGAGCCTGATGGAGAAGTGGTGGAAACCGGGGGAGAGATGAAGTGGGGCCCGCGTGTGCAGGCCAAAGATGGTTGGAGGAAAGGAAGGGACCCGAGTGCTGGCGCTACGGTTACAAGCGGGATGTGAACATGCCTCGCAGGGGAGCTACGTATGTTCGTTTCTTCCACCCGGATGGTGTTTATGCGTTGGTTGGCATAGGAGGGGCGTTTATCATGTCGTCGTTTTGGGGGGCCGGGCGGAGCATTGTGCATTGAGCATTGCGGAGGATTATGCATTTTTTCCAGTTTCTTGATTGCTTTTTCCGACTGTGCGGACTGATGTAGACTATACAAGTATATAATCCAAACCACCCTATAATATCCCCCATTATGCAATACCTGGAATTAACGTAATCACCACAAGAGCGATGTGAGCAACAATCGCAAGACCAAAAGATCTTTTCTGGTATCACATGGATTCTGCGGATTGAGTATCATAATATCACAAGCCTCTCTAATTGGCTAGGTTCACCATCTAGGCAGGAAAGAAAACAGGGTAGACCCCCTCAGTTTATCAGCCCTTACCACCCTCCGGGCCAGATATCATATTATGATGCCCCATCAGAAACAGCCTTGCACTAACGAATCTATCTCCACAAGACAACACCCCCAACCTACAGATTCTCATGATACCATTTTCACTCCCCTCCATCTCTTTCCTCCCCAAATTTGAGTACATATATATTCTCCAAGAATAGCATACCTCAACGGCGGTGCAATGTCCAACAGCAACGTCACGGTCCCGCAAACCTAGGCTTCCTGAGTTCCCAAGCTCGACCCCACCCCCGAGGCCAATAATTAACCTCTTAGGATGGAATATCATACAGGTATGACGTGGTCTGAGTGGGAGTGGTGAGGGCGGAGGAAGAACGACCTCCTGGCGCAAAGTCGGGTATTGTTTATTGTCCTCATCCTCAGGCCCCCATCCTTCCCCAGACACGTTCTGGGTCTGGAGAAGGGCGTAGGGTGAAAGGTGTCATAAAACTAGTTGAACCTTCCTGGTTCAATGTTTTTTGGGGAGTATTTCTTTAGTGTCATGGCGTGAATCCCCGTTGGTAGAATTCATTTAGATACCGTCCCCTTTCGTTAGCACCCTTTCCAGCATGGGCAGCAGCGTGTGAAATCCTCCGGCTTTGGTGACCCGAGAAGATATTTCTTGGTGACGCAAGGTACCAGATTGACAACTGTCTCCCCTCACTTTTCCCTCTCCACCTGAATACCACTATCAATCAACGCGTCCAGTCCGTCCGTCTTCGGGTGTGGACGAGACGGACTCACATCTTGGTGTCTGTCCAGGCCACTGCCCGGACGCACGGGAGGGTGATGGGTGGGCCTTATAGGTAATGGGGGGCTTTACCGATCCCTAGAGGACTACAGTATCCTACTAGGTTTTCGGGACTTGAGATTACTAAAACCCTAAAGGCGGTAAACGGGCGCAACCTATAAGTCAAGTCAACAGCTAAGAGTCAGTCGGATAAAAGAACCAATGGGATATTTGAAATACTCCAAGTACGAGGTGGAGTCAGCAGGCGTCTGTCTCGGTCCGGGTGAGAAGAATAGGACCATTGGAAGCGCTTCCTGTCCGAGAGCTCTCCTCACTCGATCCATATGAGCAAACCAAAAATCTCACAAATTCTTCCCTTGGAGGAGCCATACCCCGAGCCCACCGATGGGAAGGCTAGGGTACCTTGTAGTTCATATCACTCAAGTATGGCTAACGTCTAACTCTAGAGATACATCCACCGCCAGCTATTGACACCCGCCCACTCATGACCATCATTTGCTGCAGGGAAGCAGGCCTACCCTAAGGGTGGGCCAGGATAGACCATGGTTCCTTGGCTCGTCTAGTAGTGGCTAGAGGTTTTCTCATAGATGTGTAGATAAAAATGGAGAAGACGACTAGCCCCATCAGAAGTTCTTCCATGATACCGTCCCGGGGTGCACAGACCCACAGGCCACAGGGATGGGAACTGCGGGACATATTGATAACGGGGGCCCACAACGACGGTTGGTATGATATGACAACTCGGATTAATTGCGATTCGACATTTCCAAGTTTGAGAGATTTAACTTTAAACGAGTGATTTTCCATGATAGCGAGGTGGTGGAAAAAACTCAATCATTTCCTTCCGATCATGAGGGGGCGACACACAGCACCCTTAACTCAACTCAAAATAACACACTGACTACTCATATGATACATAGGACAGACTCCATTGGAAAGAAAATGATGATAAAAATGGAAAACTCCTACATCAATTTCCCGTAGTCCTCGGTAGAAGCTGGCGGTCCTGAGGCCCATGTGCAGCCCCACCCTGCCTAGACATCGTCCTCGCTGAGGCTGCGGTCCTCGAGGGGACTGTAGATAACATAACGGCCCCGCCAGGACCTGTTTATTAACGACGGGGACGCAGGGGAAAGGGTGGAAATATAAGAAAGCAGACAATTTGCCAGAAAGGATAAGAAAAGCAACGGTTGGTGTGTTTTCTTGCTCGACCAGTATGAAAACATAGGGGTAGATACGATATATCCTAAATAGCTATAACTTGAGATCCCCCCCCAGCGCCACATTAGCTTTCTTTCTATTCGCGCCTAGAGACATCAAATGCCTGCAAAGGGGGAACGCCCGAGATTGCTTCAGATTCTCCAGCTACTTGGAATCGCAATTACCGACCTCCAAGATTTATAAACCCCCCGGTGGCTCCCAGATAACCCCCAAACAACTCACCGGGCATAATCCGGAATATTCTGACATACATTAGTCTTCTTAGGTGCCTCCCAGGGGCCGCCAGGGCTATAAGAGATAGTTGTGAACATTGATAGGGGGGTGCAGTGATCCAAATACCGAAAAATATTTTGACCATCGCACGGATTTCAGAGATGGAGAATCGCATATCCACACATCTGACTACGCCCACCACCGAGGGAGGAGGGAAGGTAGAGTATATCTTAGTTTATTGAATCCCCACGACCTCTGGATTAGATGCTTCGACTTAAATAACCATACTTTTACGATTTCATGCCTATAGCAGCCACCCAAGGCACACTCGATCTTGAATCTTGGTTGACCCACCCAACGAGTATATTCCGTGCCATGATAGCTCCCGAGGAGGGATACGGAAGTAACCGCAATCTCTAGGTTACATGTTGGCTGTCCCAATCGATGGACCGAAAATCTGCCCACCCGGCTGCCGCTACCAATACGCTTCTCTCCTTGTGTCCAAGCACTGCAGAAATTCCCTATGATACCGTCATGCATAAAAGCGCCATGGCCCCCCAGTAATGGAATATGCCATCAGGGTATTAGGAGCCCTGGGTGTGTCGGAGGGGTGCCTCGGGGTTCCGGGGCGGCTAGGGAGAGAGAAAAAGAAGATTGTATCATATCATAAATCACCCTCACAATCACTACTGAATTCCACACATGACATACCTATACAAAACCCTCACACTACTGTACTAGTACTATGCTTGGATATAATTAGTAAAAGTAAATCCACATTTTATTTTTCCAATTTTGTAACCACACTCCTGGTCCCCCAATAATAAGTTAGCACAGAAGCCCCGAAGGCCCACCAAGCACCGAACCCACCTTGAGTGAAGGACTACTCATCTAAGTATCTCCTTCAGCCCTCCCTTTTTTCTCCCCTTTTTTCTTCTTCGGAAAACAAGGGAATCACCAGAAGAGGCAGGGTGGAGTGAATCATAGGCAAGGGCCAAACACAAAGGAAAGAGTACGATAAGTTGGGCGTGGGTTTTTGTGGTGGGCTGACGAGGGCCACAGGGGAGGAAAGAAGTTTAAACCAGCGTTCTAGTGTATAATATGGATATTTCCCCTTCCATGGGTCATTACTCTCAGTATGATAAAGATAAAGCACAATTCAACATCGAGGGAGATCACTCTTAGCACACCATTTTTGACGCTCCTTTGAAGTTTGTACTGAGTGATGGGCTGACATCCATTGATTTATCCAATTCCACGCAAACTCCAGAAGCCATAATATAATAATCTACCAAACCCAAGAACTACCCGCAATCTCTCGGCCCGAATAGCCAAACAAATAACCAATCAGATCTACAACTCCTGAGGCCAAAACACGTCTCCAAAATTCTTACTCCACCCCAAATCGTATACATTATCCATCTCACTCAGGGACTCAACCCTGTGCCATAAGAACCCGCGAGGTAACTCTGTCACGTTCTCAGGGTCCCGGCGGTAGAACAGCTGTGTTGTGCGTTTTGGCCAGTGCCGGCAGAGCTCGTCTTCGTCATATTCGTCGTCTTCAGCGTAGGGTGGGCTCTCGTCCGGTTCTGCTATTAGGATGTCGCCATTTTTGATATCGTCTTGCCAGTCTGACCATTTTATGGTTTCGTTAGTGGTTGTGCCGGCCCATATTAGGTAGCTAATTAAGCGTTAGCAGCGATGCGTGGGGAGGGGGGAGGGGGAGGAACAGATGGTAGATGGTGAAGCCGTAACTAAGGATTCCGGTTAGTGATGCTAGGAGGAATACTGCGCCTATGTAGATTTCCTCGACTATCATTATTCCCAGGAGGTGCATGTAAATTGACCAGGGAAGACTTGACATTGGTACATTAGAAGGTATGACTGCTCGGAGCATGAACACGTTTTGGAGAATATCAAAGGTGAGATAAACTCCATATGTTAAAAGGGCATCGGTTGCTCCCAAAAAGTAAATAAAGTGTCGTATGTTGAGTTGTCCGACACAATTGTTGATCCACACCTACCACTTGTTAGCTATCAGCCAATAATCCGACAGCGGATAAATACGCAGTGATGATCGTGCTTGGCTATACAATGTTTGCCTGTGCAGAGTTAGAAAGGAAAACGCTACGGTTTGGAAGCACAAACATGTTGAGCAATGTTTCGATCTCGCGGGTTTCCGGAGGTGGCAGGTCCTACAAATCACCCCTGGACGGAAGTTCACATGGTCGTATGGGTAGACCCGCAGTGCGCGCTCATGGTTTTCGGGAGTCACGAAGCCAGGATCGGAGTTGGCAGCTTGATACATGGTAATGTACGGCAGCATGCCGACAATGGGGACAAAAATCCTGAAAGATGTTAGTTTTTAGGGGCTCATCAGGGACGGAAGGGGGGGAATAGCTTGTGAGTTGGTGAGAGGTATTGCCAGCCATCTTTGACGAACATGTACAATCCCCCCGAGACAAGAGTAAGGTAGAACGCCTACAAGGCACCCCCATGAGACCCCGATCGTTGCAAACATAAAGAAAAAAGTTTGATACGTCGCTCACCATTATCACGGGGTGTTTCTCATTCATCAGGTAGTTCCCGATCCCAGAGACCAAAGGGCCAATGTAACCTCCCGTAAATCTTCTATCGATATAGGAAAGCCATCTCGGGAAGACGCTCCACATGAATCGGTTTATCCAACCTATGGGAGTGGATCTTGGCGCACCAATCAAGGTTAGGAGCCAAACCACCCATTCAAGCAAACTACTCGAGTAAGGTATGATACGGGATCGAGGAAGGAAGGTTGGGAGAAAAGGGTAGGGCCGAAAAAGAAATCCATAAATCCAGAAGATCCGGCACCCAACCGCACAAGGAATGAAGTAAAAACTAGGAACAGGAATGTCACCTTAATCTCGGAACATGGCCAAACAGAGCAATAAAAGTAAAGAACGAAATACCCAGAATCACCAACCCAACTTGCCGGATTGTACCCATCTTCCGGAGAATAGCGTTTCGGGGTTCGACTATTTGCGCAAGTTGGAGAGCCGAGAAGCCCCTAAACACCGATATCAATCTGCCCCCTATTAAGGGCTGTAGCTTGATGATAGTTAGGCCCACTGTTACCCGTCCTGGGTTCCACCCGTTTGGTGAGGTGGAGTTTGCACACCGATGGTACCTGAGATGCCGTAAACACTTCTACCCTCTCGCTTCCCCTGTTGGAGAAGAAAACAAAATACCTTAGGAAGGTCAAGATAAAGGTATAAGGCACGGAGGATGAAAATTCACTTGCGACAGCATTAGCACTTGGGGAAGTTCTGCTGTACTGGGGGGGAAAGGGAGAAAGTAAGACTTGTCACTTCTTTTTGGTGATAGAATTTAGGATGGACGGAAGTGCGGAAAGGAGAAATAGCTTTTGGCACTCTGCAACCTTTCACGCGGCCTGACGTCGATGGCGGAGCCTCAACCCACCTCATCTGACGGGGCAATTGTAGGGGGGAGCCTGGATTGATTACTTAAATTATTATTAAATTATTATTAAGATAAAACGTATTACTTGTATGGTCTCGACGGATAAATTTACTGTCTTGAGTCACTGTGCTCTCCAAAGGCGGTTCATTTTAGCAAAACACTGCTCGAGTACGGTACAGGTATGTACCTATGATAATAATTATCATAATGTGCCGGAGAAGGGATAACCCGCGGTTATGCACCGGTAACCAATAGGGACAACATATTGTTAACTTTGAGGCGGTTCTCCCCAAACCCTAAGCGGAAGTCAAGTCACGAGGATCGAGGTGATGGGGTGACCCTCCTTCCACATCAAGTCGCGTCATCCCACACATCAATCTACCGACGCGTCCCAAGTTCCAACTTCCCCTCCACGTCCACTCATCGCTCGCCCCCACTACCGGTTTTCATCAACACAACCCTTCAACACCACGAACGACTAGATGGCTACGATACAGGAGGGAGATCTCTCCGCTCCTTTGTACGGTAGTCTCTTTGACGGCACCAAGTTCTGGCTCTCCTTACAAGTTCCCGCTCGCTTAAATTACAAAAAGCTCATACAGGTATGAGTACCATCTCCCAATACATGTTCGTTAGACCTCTATACTAACTAGTTCGCATGGCAAAATTTAGGCGAATGGTGGTGTTCTTGTGGATAGCGAAAAGGATGCTGAAATCTGTCTGGTTGACCATTTGAAGGTGACACCACAAAACGACAAATTGTTCGTCCCGTCTTAGCCCTAACGAGATTAGAGAAATTTGACTGATGTAAACACGTTCTAGATATTCTTACGAATACATTGATGCCTGTCTCAAAGAACGCAAGCTTGTCGATCTGGAGGCTCATCTGGTCGTTGCGAAGAAAAAAAGGGCTCTGTCCGGCTCAATATCACAATCAAAAACTACGAAGCCCGGAAAATCAGGGTAAGACTTATTGGAAATCATTTTATTTGTATATCATGTTCCTAACATTCATTTCCAGACGGACTTTGTTCACCCAGGAAGATGACGATATCCTCTTCCGAGCCATTAGTGCACCAGGTGTCAAGCTGAGTGGTAATACCGTATACCAGAAGTTAGCAGACGAAGTATGCCCCCGGTTCAATATCTATGTCAACCGTTCGCTCCGCTCATGCTTCAAACTAGTATCCACAACATACCATGCATAGTTGGCGTGGTCGATGGGTGGACCACTTCTCTAAAATTATGCCCAGTGGACCTGTGTTCCAAGAATCATCCAATCCGAAGCCCGAACGCGAGTCACCTCCCATGAATAGAGATGCGCTGAAAACAGTATATAATAGAGAAGAGGACGGCGCCGGCAGTGATAGCGAGAGCGATAGTGAACTCTTTAGCAACTTTACCAATGCTGATAAGAAATTGTTGATGGATAAGGCGGAGGAGATCAATTCATCAGACCACCCAATGAAGATATTCAAGTTACTCAGCCGAGAGGTAGTTTTATTGGCCATTTCGATCTAATCCCATAATCCAGATTCGATATTGTGAACTAACACCCTGTTTTCCAGTACCCCACCCATAGTCGGCAGGAGTGGACCGCCTACTTTTACAGCGTTATACTTCCTGTGCTCCGGAAGTCAGATAATAAGGTGAAGGTGCTCCAAGAGGAGCGAGGGGCCGCCGCATCTTTCCATAGCGCCAAGAGCTTACAGTTACAAAGCCCAATACAACTGGAATCTCGTTCAAGCGAATCATTGAAGAAAGATGTGACGCCGCGAAACCCAGGTCCTGAAAAGGATTCAGGGTCGCCCGTCACTAGTTCTACACCTGCAAAGCGAAGATTACCAGGTAATCATGGTTTCACTGCCCCCGTCATGCTTGATTCTGAGCAGGTGGCCGCAAAACTGCCCCAATGGAGAGTAGTTATTAACCCAACTACCTCCTCATTAGCTACGCCAGGGGAAGTCTCTCTATCGGCCAAGCCTCAAACACCTCAAAATAAGATCTCCCCTCAGAAACGCAAGCACGCCGACGATGGGCAAACGCCTCAAGTCAGTCAAGCGGTGAAGAGACCGAGGAAGAGATATGCGTCCATATCAGAGGTACCATCTACCCCCGATCAATCACCTCGGCATAAACGTCAGCCATCAATTGAATTGGGTGGGCTCGTTCCAACAAGTGCGGAAAAATCTGTAGAAGACGCATCTGCGTTAGCATCGAAAGCATTGGTTGAGGTGGTCAAGACGCCTGTTAAAAAGGCCGCGGGAGAGTCCACAAAAATGGGCCAAGTCGTCAAAATATCTGAAACGCCAGCCAAATCACCCAAGAGGCCAACCCCGGACAAAAAGCCACTTTCCAAGTCAACGCCGCCCAAATCTATTCTAGCCAAGTCTCCCATGACCAAGAAGACGGGACTCTCCTACGACACTATGAGTACCCAGGCTATCTTCAGCGCCGAAATTGACGAGGGGACACTTTCAACGGAGATGAACTTTGATCCCTTATGGCCAGAAGACGATGAAGTACCCAGCAAGCCCACAAAGTCCACCACCCCCACCCACGCCAATACTCCCCAGTCCAAGGCTTCCGGAGCAAACGTATCTGAATCTGCGAGCAAAACCGTCACAGAAACGGACAAGGCTGGAATCGAGGAGATGCATCGCTATCTCGACTACTGCGAAAAGAAATTCGGTCTTTCGGCATCTGAAGTGATCCAAGCCGTAGAACGCACCTCTGGTGTCAAAGCCAACATAGAAACTCTTCTCAAGGCAATCTCAAAAGGCGAAAAACCGGCGGATATTCCGGGCATTTGGAACAAAGAGGACGACGAAGTCCTCATGGGCCCCGATAGTCGAAAGATGAAGGAGTTATCAGACCGGAAGGGCGACGCGGAGATTATGAGACGGATGAATTTCCTGAATTTGTGGAATTTAGCTTAGTTTTTCTTTCTTCCTTTAGGCTCACACCTTTCCTCGTCCTTTCAACATTGTGACCATTTCCATGCACCCCCCCTCCCTTTTCTCTTTTTCCCTTCTGTTACAAATTTTTCTTATTACTGGAGTTTGGTAGTGATGGTTTGGGCAGAAAAAATAATAATTCTTGATGTTATGATATGCTTGCTTTTCACCTCATTCTATTTCACATCATTTCCTATCCTACGACTAACTTAACTTATCGTGTTAAACTTGTTATGGTAAAAGTTAGTTGTGAACCGGGAGCGCCGATCGCGGCCTTTTTTTTAAAAAAAAAAAAAGCTTTGCTGTCTCAATGCACAACTAAAGTACAAGTTAGCATAATACTACTGTACACAGAGCTATAATAAAGCCTCCCGCCGAATGTACAGAACTATACCTACACTACTACACCACACAATACTTTGATCTCCCAACCATCATACGTATGCCCGAGTAAACATCCATAATATGACACCACAACTCGATAGAGCGATAAAACACAAGCAATCCTGCACTGCGCTTGTGCTCTGCAGGACTCGAGCACAGGATGACATGATAGTATACTCGTACCTCCCAGCTCCCCGGGCTTAGACTACTCGTACAATTGATTTCTCCCTCCCTCCCGCCACACGCCCCGACATATACTCGAGTACTAGTGCGCGACGAAACGCGACCAGACTTTCCAAGGCTGAAAACAAGTAGAGTAGAGTAGACTACCTCGCACCCATTTATCCGGAAACGTGCTGAACCAGAGAGAATTTTTCACGCCTCCAATTTCTCACTGAATTTCACCTACTAAACCGGAGAAGGAATCTGTATGAGAATTTGGGAGAACTTACCCCTGTCTGGACACGCTTTCCTACTACAAATGAGTCTCTTTGTGCTTGCTACTGAATGATGGGCAGCTCTTTCTCTTGAAGAATTTGGGCCTCTGGTGGGCTCAATTCCTACTCATCTTTATGAGGTGAAATCCGGAGATAGAATTTTTTTTGATATCATACCTTAGTTTGGTTAATTTCTAGCTACCTTCTTTACCGGTATTGGTTCAACTCGCAAATGGAGGTAATTCTGGATATTCAGAGACTTGCTTCAAGACTACTTGTCTCTATTTTTGTCCTAGAGCACTAGCATTCCTAGCAAAACCTCCCTAATAATCTACAAAGTTCGCCGCTGGTTTGCCCAATATTAGTAATCTCCTACTAGCTAACCAATGGGGATTGTGTTTCGGCGTTCCGCGATTTTACCGGTATTCAATGTGAATCACCAGGATAGCACTTTTGTCTGAGATCCATAAGTGTGAATCGAGCAACACTTTATCGGCATAACGCTTTCGCCCGTTGCGATCGCTCTAGAATCTAAAGTGCAGTTTTTTTGACAGCCCCCTCGCTGTCTGTATGGGACCGTGCACGGATTTCACTCTTGGGCAGTGCTGACACAGCGGGGGAGCGGAGCAAGGGAATGTACTGTATCGTACTCGTATGATACAGTACGTAGACTAATATGACAGGTGCTGGACTCGGCCGGCGGAGCTGAGCTGGGGTGGTGAACTAGAGTTGCGCTGCTGCGGAGCGCAAGGTATCATACCAGTACTCGAGTAGAGGCTTGCCTATCGGTTGGTGGGACCGGGAGGGTTGCCGTCGGGTTAAGGTTGAGGTTTTGGGTGCATCCGTTTTTTATGGTGGGCTTTGTGCTGCACTACACAGATGATGCTGACTCGAGTAGGTACCGCAAATCTTTAGGATGCGATACTGTACGATGACTGTGCGATTCAAGTGGTCGTGTCCTGGCTGTGGTGTTGTCCTTGTTCTACCATGGTGGTTCCGACTACGAGTAATTTACTCGAGTGCATGTGTAAAGTACGAGTACTCGCCATCTAACTTAGTCTAGTCCCATGTTCTATGCACCAACTTAACAGTATTAATAAATCCTCCATTACCAGTATCCGGCTTTTCGCTAGGACAGGGCAGTGCCAAGGTTGGGTGGTCCTGAGCATCTGAAATTAGCTTCCTGGACAGCCAAAATCACGAATTTTCTTTCCTTTCCTCCCGCAAACACTGCCTTTTTTTTTTAACCGAGTGAGCGCTAGATCAAGCCTTCCTCAAGTATCACTACCGGTATCATATGCCCCAGTGAACAAAGGGTCGGTTCTGGGTCTCCAAAACAATATCAGACAGCTGTGAATTGTGGTGCAAATTACTCATCAGGGTCTTGTATGGTTATGAGTCTAAACTGAGCCACACACCCAGCCGAATACAAGAATCAGGGAGTACGATATTAGACCCACACACTTAATTATGATACCTGGTAACATAGTGCGAGCACAGTAGACTACCTGTACGAGTACTATTTCCTGCGAGAGTCATGTTCCTCACTAGACACCCACGCAATCAAGAGCAAAGTTTATAAAGATTAGGGGAGTACTATTTGCCTATTCGAAAACTATCTTGGCAGTTTATGCCCAGTAAACGCCGAGATCTCAGTATTGAATTCAGGATACTTCGGAATGGGCAAGTAAAGTAAATACTTGTATGGGTATGATATTGGGTAATAGTCCTGCGGAGAGTTTTCTTCGATCATCATAATATTCATTTACGATAAGGGTGTGTGGCCGTCAATTCCATAGGGTGTGAGCTTGGCTGCCAAAACGGCTGATCTCAGACATCCAGCACCATCCAATCCAACCCTAAACAAGAGCTGTTCTTGGCAAAAAAACCGGATATCATAGAAGAAGGTGATACTCGAGTACGAGTACCATACCAGTAGACCCCACCACACTGCCCGCCGATCATACGCAGCTTGGGAGGGGACCTTCATACCGCGCAATCCCAGCCCATAACAAACGTGGAAACGAAGCAGCAAGGGAAACCTACCCATCAAAAGGACTAACTTTAAGCCTCCACATGGCTGGGCTAGTTATGAGTCGTTTAGTTTGTTTTCTCAAGCATTGGTGCTGTACTTGTACTGTACTTGCCTCATTCAAAGTTACAGTACTCGTACTGGTGTATTGTAACTGACAAGAGGGGTTAAAGAAATATATGGCAAAAAACCTGTGCGCATCTGCGGCCATACGAAATATACTCGCACTCGAGTACAGGTACTACCGCAAACCACACTCCCTCTCCTCCTCTCCCCTCCCCATGGCTTTACCACCCATCCGCTCGCTAGCTTGCCGACTAGCAGGATTGACTACCTACCCAACACATTCCTAGGCATTTCTCGTGCGACTTCTCAGCCGTACTCCTACACTGCGAGGGGGGGGACCATTAGCACACCGTTTGCAGGTGGGAAAAGTTTTGACCCTCTTCTTAACTCAACCTGGAAATATAATGCTTGTTATCTGCACGTAACTTTATCGTGGCGTCAATCGCTCAACCCAACTCAGCCCTCCAACCATTGGAGCTTTTTGCTTTTTATATTAACTTGTTTCGATCTTTCAGCTCTTTGGAGGGAGGTTAGATACCGGTGGACCTAGGCGGGGTTCGAATAAACATTGTGTGGGAGTTGGAGCACTTTCTTTCATATTTCTACTCCACCTGGTCTCCTTGGTCTCCTTACTCCCCTCATTTCATCAATCCTTCCACAACTGCGAGTTTTTAATTTTTAATTTTTTCCCTTCAGGAAGACTATATACGCAATGGCGTTCAGAAAACAACCTCCTCAATGGCCGAAGGGTTGGTTGATAATTTTACGCATATTACAACTCATCTCAACATTGGCTGTCGTTGGGATCACCGGGTTTTTCTCGTACCACTTGGTGAGGGAAGATCTAGGAGTTCCATACGAGTTCATCGCTTTAGACGCAATAGTACCTCCCCCCCTCCCCTCCTCCACTCCCCGCTAACCACCTCCTCCCCTCTCCATAGGGCGTCCTAACAATGCTAAACATCCTCCTAAGCTTTATCCTCCTCTCCTGCCGCACCCTCCCACCAACGCTGGTCCTAATAACCGACATCCTCCTCACCCTCCTCTGGGGCGTCGCGTTCGCCTTCCTGGCGCGCGCCATGGGGAGCAAAACGGTGGGCGAGTGCTCTAGGGAAAGCTACGGGGACTACACCGTCATCTGCCACCTTTACAAGATTCTCTTCGCCTTCTCGTTGCTGGGTTGCGTATTGCATTTGGGCACTTGCTGGCTCGCGTTCCGTGTTGGGAGGAAGGGGTCTAGTAGGCATGCGTATAAGCCCGCCGGGGATGGTGCGGGGATTGGACTCATGGGGTTGAGCGGGAGTCCTGGGTATAAGCCTGTTGATGGAGGAGCGGCCGGGGCGGGGATGATGCCACCGTCGGTGTATAAAACGGAGGGAGGTAGCGCGTATGGGAGTGGAGGGATGGGGGAGAACGCAACTTATTATGGGGCTTGAGTACTGTACGAGTACTTGTATCGTAGCGGCGGGGAGGATGTTGCGATGCAACGGTTGGGATAATGATGATCCCCCCCCGGCGTTTTTTTCTTTTTTCTTTTTTCTTTTTTTTCTTTTCATTCCCTATTTCCACCACTGTCGTTGACTGTATCGGTATTTGATTAACCCCCTCCCCCTATAAGAATCAAAAATTTCTAAATTTTTTTAAAAATGATCAAACGCAAGTGCTTAGAAAGGTGAATGGGTGATTTGTGCATCAATTTTAGTCATACTACAGGTAAGAGGCCACTATGATCAACAATTCAAACGAGGACGGGATATACGGCCCTTGTATATGATTATCCTCAAGTTTCGACGTCGACCCGGTGGTTCAAAATCTTGCGTCTTGCTAACATTCGTGTTCGTGTAACGATGATCGACACAGTACCTGTACGAGTACTAGTACAGTACAGTATGATGCTTGTACGGTCCGGTACTCGAGTATAGAATACCAGCACTATAAATACTCTCGAACGCCATAGAAATTCGCCAGAGAACTAAATTCCCCAACTAATCAACAATTACAACTACCACTACCTGTGCACTAATACAAATTATCAGGCACCCCCGCTCTCAGTCCCTCGCTGAGGGTAACATCGCAGGGAACGAAGAGAGAAGAAAGAAGGAAAACACCCATGAAAACCAGAGGACAAGCGGAATAGGAAAAAAAAAAGACCACACAACCTCAAGCGTTTGGCCGATAATTCCACTACAAAGAAAAGAAAGGGGGAAAAAAAAAGCGGAGACACCCCGGTTTTCTTTTTTTTTTGTTCCACTACTACCGGTATGCTGGTGGCGATGACGGTGACGATGACGAGATGTGGAAAGGAAGAAAGACAAAACGCCCCCGCACCAACATTTTCCCCTCCATTTAGAAAAATAAAATAAAATAAAAAATGAGAATGTACAAGGCGTCAATGCTGTATGTGTCTGTCTGTAATAACTTATGTACTCTATATGTAGTAAGTATGATACTGTATGATACAAATCCCCTGCCCAACATTAGTTTACGCCATCCATCCATCCACCCGCCCATCCACCTTTCCATCCACACCCGTCCACGTCCGGCCGGTGGGGCAGAGAGTTCTCAACCCGCTTGGTGGAAGTAATAATCATAATAACTCAATAGACTCCAATTTGAAGATCTCGCCGCGGCGCGCCTATCCTTCTCTCTTTCTACCGCCTCGTACGATGGTGGTGGGGGTGACTGGCTCAAATCCCTCGATAAGGAAGAGCCGGCCACCCCAAATTCCTATAAGGGATGGGTTTCGAAGTTTGCTCTCACAGGTGTATACACTCGCGGAGCGTAAGGTGCACCTGGCTGACTTGGGAACGGGAAGTCGGCAGAGAATGATGGGTTCCGGGGCGCCATGAGTGCGGTTGGTAGGGAGGATATTGGTGGCGGTGGGGAGAGAGGAATTTGTGCAGTCTGTGGCCCTGGCGGTGGGGATGGTCCGGGAGATACCAATGGTGGGCCGAGTCGTGGTGGGGGATCCCGAAGCCGCGGTGGAGCGGTGGGCATTGGCGGTGGGGGCGATGGTGAGCGGTTATCCATCGAGAATACCTCCGAAGGTCGAGCACCATCCCCGAAGGATGAGGTTGAGGACAGACGCCTGTGGTAAGCTCTTGTGATCGGGGTTTCGGCCTCAAGGTGTGAACGCCTGTCTCGAAAGGACTTCGGGTTGTAATATCCCGCTTTCTTCTTGTCACTGTGGATCCTCGCCCAGACAACGGCTATCACTATTATTATTATAAGTCCTGCGACACCAGCACCGGATGCAGCAAATATTAGACCGAGGTCGGGAATCTTTCCGAGGTTGAAACTGCCGCCGCCCCCACCACCGCTTAGGATTCCGCCCACGGAGGGGGATTCTGTTGGTTCGGCTGTTTCGGTGGGGATAGACTCAGCTTTAGGCGTTTCCTTTGTGGCAGATGCGGAGATAGAGGCAGGAGCGGTGGCTCCCGCCGTTGCAGCGGCAGATGTTGGAGCACCTGTAGACGCAGCTTTCTTAGGAGCAGTCGTAGTAGGAACTTCAGCACTCGTCTTAGTACCTGCTGCCGCACTGCCAAACGTCGATCCAGGAACAGTCATGTCAAACGGTGGACTGTACTCAAATTTTCCAGTGGCATCGTCTACGATCTTGAGTCCATACTTGTTACCGGCACCCATCGTTGCCGAATCTTCAAAGGTCTTTGGGACATTCCAAACAAATGATCCCGAATTGTCAACCTTGGCTAAGACTTGTTAGACTTCACATCACTAAAGGGGTATCCAATCCGGTCAAAGATTTCACTGACCCACGATAGGACCAAGATCATTCAGATTATCCGGAGGACCCTTCAATGCGTGTATTGTGACGGTTCCCGGGGTACTTGGCTGTAGTAGATCAGTAAGCCAACTCGAAGAACAGAGCAGATTCGGGAGACGGCAATCTACACACCTGCCATGTTATCGTGACCGGGCTCCCCGCATTCACATTCCCACCCAGGGGGTAGCTAATCGGGTTCAAACCACTCGGCTTATCGTCGGCCGCCGCCTCAACCTCAACACCGATTGAAAGGATAGCAATCACTGCCGCGAGAAAGGACACAGTCCCGAGCTTCATGCTCGGGGTGTCAATTGATTATTTTATCAACGAACGAGCGAGACAATTGCGAAAGAACGAACTAATCCCAGCCAAAAAACGGGGTTCACAGAAAAACACAAGAATGAAATCAATGAACGATCGTGAGAAATGCATGCGTTTCACCCTTTCCAGAAGAGAGCAAGAGAGAAAGGCTGTTTGCTTCTTCCTCTCTGAGTTAACAAAGGACGCGCCTCGCCTCAATTGTCCTCCAGAGATACGATAATAATAAAAATCAAAAGAGTGAAGAAGATGCCGATGACGAAGGGAACATTTCTTTCTGTGTTCGAAACAGAACGCGGTGGTCTCTCTTTCCCAGCGCAATGACCTTAGATTTCATAGAGGGAGCTGAAAGGGTCCAAACTCTAGGCAGTGCGGTTCAATACCGGTATTCAGTCTAGGAAATGCAGGCACAACGCGAGAGCTAATTTGGCGCAAGCCGTGGTTTCTACTGTACTGTACGAGCAGAGATGGCTTTCCAATTGTGTCTACCTCCTTCTCTGCTGCTGCGGTAACCGATCCAATCACGGATCCCGCCCCTAATAACCCCCATGCCACAAAAAGGGTTAAAGCCGTTGTTACACCCCCTTTTGTTCAAACTGCCATGAGGATGAACTTGATTGATTCCCCCCCTGTCGATCATCCAGGGTGAACTTCTCCTATGAGACAGAGAGAATCGCTGACTGATTTATCATTCAATGCACACAGATACTACTTTAGAGGCACTGCCATAAATTCCTGATATCTTAACCGGTGGATTATAAGAGAGTAATCCCCTACCCCATGTAATCCCTACCCAGGCAAAGGGAAGATTGGAAAGAGATGATATTTTGCAGCACTGTCCGGATTTGCATGCATTGCTTGGCAAAGATTGGGTAGGAGTGTTGCCCCTTCTCCTTGGTTATGGCAATACTCGAGTAGACCAATATGACCCGCTGAATGAGAAGGTCCACATCACAATAGCAGGTTGCTGAGATGTTCACACCGATACTATGCAGATACCGGTATAGTACCGTATGTGTGAGATGTATCACCCTTGCCCGTGAATACATCGGTAACCTCACATCCCCACAACCTGGGAAAGAGGGTACGAACATCATAACCAACTCTCTCCAAAAGAGTTAGTATCTCTTAATTAGAGCTGACATCCAAGTGACGATTCTCTTTCGTCCGCACGACATTTGATGAAATATTCACGGTTCAGGAGGTATTATGCTCTTCTCGAAGCTGTTATCGTGCCGGAAGCTTGTAGCAAACAGGAAGTTGGCGCAATTTATCCATTTTAGGCTTGACAGAAGAGTGTCATGTGGGGTCATGATGAGCTCACATTCCTTATCCTTTGGCTATGTGACACTAGACCAGTGCTTGATGTACTGTACCTGTACTGTACGAGTACTCAAGTACAGAATGAAGGAAAAGGATAAGAAAGGTGAGAACTAAATGAAAAGGAAACCATAAACACAGAATTGCTTGAGAATTCTTTGCTACTTGTGGAGTGGATGCCTCTGTGGACCCATTCTCTACTGGCTCTTGGTAAAAGTGGGGGGAAACTGCGGATTACCGGTATTCAAGATTCCCCAATGGCATTGAGAACCCCTTTTCTTCCTCCTAGTGCCATGGTCGTAACGGGCACACGATGTGCTATGCTGTGTCACCCCACCACACAACGTGCCCAGATATGCGACTACGCCGCCTCCACAGTACTGAAAAAAGGATTATTCGGGTCTGAGGAAAAGGTGAAAAGGTTCGTATTCGGATGGTTCGAAAGTAAAATGAAAGAAGAGAAAAATAAAGGAAAAACAATTTCACAGAATTTGTATCAGTCGGTCCTTGCACTCTCAAGGGGAAGTCTTATCGCGAGGTGTACTTCACTTGCACACTAAGACTAGTTCAGTTCGTTTCAGTTTCGTGGAGTTCAAGTTCGTTGTTTCGTGGTTCCCTAGTTACTTCAAAAGACAGGTGGAGAAATCCCCCTACATACAGAGAGAAACTTTTCCCTTCCTCCACACATGCCCTATCACTTCACTCTCAGAAAATAAAAAACCCCAAAGAAATAACATCTCTCTCTAACTTAAAGTAAAACAACTCAGAGGACTTCAAAAATCTACAAACCAGATTTTGAGCCTAACAGATGCACCCCAGTTTTCTTTGACATCGACCCGATGTTATTATTCCCCTAAATCTGACAAATCAAACCCTCTCTGCCCAACCTGCCAATTCCCACGAACATCTCCCATTGCTCCTCTTTCATATTCCACTGCTCCACTACCCATAGTTGCTTGTTCGATGGAAGGATAGTCTTTTGTTCTAGGAATGTAGAGAAGGAGATCGTCAAAATGAAAGCGTTTCGTAATTCCTGGAGAATCATGCAATTGCCGAACATGAGCCGATACCCCCGATTTTGAGACCTTTTCCAAAAGCCTTGGAGTAGACCAACGAGGCTCCAATTTTCTGCCTTTGTCTTTGGCCAATTGAAAATCGCGAAGAAGAACCAAATCTCCCGGTTTTGGTTTCCCATATCCGGCTGTCTTGTGTGTTTTGATGTTGTCTTGTTGTTTGGCCAAACGGTTTCCAGCATCAACTCGACCTTCCTCTCTGCGATCAATAAAGGCTTGGATGTCAACCTCTTGTAGATCGGGAACCTCTTGTGACTTCTGTTTGAGCCAGGTTTCAAGGCCAGACTCCTCATTCCTTGTAATCATCGGGTTAAAACCTAGTAAAATTTCTGCTGGAGTGTATCCATGAACTCGTATGCACCTTGTATTGATGCTGAGAACAGCATTCTTTATCTCTAGACCCCAGTAACGAGAAGAGCCAGAATAAATACAACTAATCCGGATTCGTCCCATTAACATTTGAACTTAACGTTCACTCAGGCCAACGGACTGTGGATGTGAAATTGCTGAGGGAAAGTGTATGACTCCGTGATCTTTCCACATTTTAGTGATCATTGAACCGGTGAAGTGACTGCCGTTATCGGTGTATACTGAAAGAGGCCATCCGACGATGGGGACAACATGATTCAGTAGCGCCTTCATTGTTGCCATCTGATCTGCCTTTTGAACACCAATAGCCCACAGGAATCGTGAGAAGTAATCGACAATAATGAGAATGTAAACATATCCAGTTGCTTGACAAGGAGGATTGATAGGGCCCACGAAATCCATTCCAATCATATCCATTGGTTTAAATTGGATGATTGATTGAAGTTGTCCGGCTTTCTGTATTTTTGTGACTCGTTGGCAAGATTCACAAGATGAGACCCAACGACCGATGTCATAAGCTCTCGATGGCCAATAAAACTTTCCATGAGATCTTCCCAGAGTTACTCCAGTCGCAAAGTGTCCATGACCTTTGTGAAGGTTTGTCAAAATCCTCTCCACATCTTCCTCCAAGATGCAAGTTGCCAGTTCTCCATCCTTTTCTCAAAAGAAAAGCTTTGGCTCTGGTCCTTCCACCATAACATACCTTCTCATCTCCTTTTCCAAAGCCTTCCTCTGGTTCCTTCCCAAATCCTTCCTTCGAACTCCAACAATACCATCATCCAGTTCATCTAACCTCCCCTTAACTGCATTTCCATACATCTTAGAACTCAACCACTTTCGCCATCTCCATCGCCTCAGTTCCTTTGCCCCCTCTTGCAGTCCACATACTTCACCTATCAACGCACAACAAGAATCTTTCATATCCTCACCACTTTCTTCTCTCAGTTCTTCATCTTCCAATACCTTCCAGAAATTCTGATCCTTTCTCAATGCAATGGCTAAAGACCCATTTACCATTACATCAGTTGCAAGGTTAGGCACAGGAATCACCACTCCCACCAGTGGTCTCAACCCCTCACAATCTTCAGCAATATGTTTTGAAAGTAATCGCGTAGGTAATCTAGAAAGACCATCGGCGATTCCCATAAAGTGGACGGTTGCAGAGCGATGAAGAAGTTTGATGTCATACTTACTCAACCTTTCTTGCCACTTTGCGATTCTTCCATGTGCATCATTGTCAGGTCCAGTAAGAAGAGTTTTAAGTGCCTCATGATCCGTGTAAATAAAGATAGGATATTTAGAACCAACCACTATCCATCGTATTTCCGCAAGACATCGTATGACGGCCAACGCTTCTCTTTCGGAATTTGAATACCTGGTTTCTGCATCACAAAGTTTGAATGACATGAACAAAATAATTCTTTCTGCAGCTTGATGGAATTTTGAGTTTGTTGCTTCAGTCCCACTTTCAACTCCCTCTAGTTGAAACAAGACGCCACCGATTCCACGTTTGCTAGCGTCAACAGCAAGATGGTACTGTTCTTCCAGATTCGGTGATGCCATAGCATTGTTAGAAATTGCTTGCTTGATTGCTTGGAAAGCAATCTCCTTCTCATGGCTCCAGAAAAACTCTTGGTGGGCAATTTTTCTCTTACTTTCAGACATCTTGCCTTGCTTCTCATCTTCGAAGTCCTGGGATCCATACTTTAAAATTCGGACCAACTCTGCTCGGCCAGGGATAAAACGTCGCAGGAAGGGAGTTAAGTAACAAAACGCCTCAACATCATCTTGATTTGTAGGAGTCGGCCATTCAATAATCATTTGCCGTTTACGTAAGGAGGGTCGCAGTCCATTCGGTCCGGCTTCAAGGCCAACAAAATCCAAGGAATCGCAGAAGAAATATGACTTGGAATCCTTCAAGTACATGGGTCCCCAAGCGCATCGTGGAAAGAATCTTTCGTGTAAAAATTGATACATCTCATCGAATGAAGTAGCACGCCCATAACTGTCATCTATCATTCCATCAAATGCCACCCTTCCATGGTCCCCAATTAGTGACTCCGATCCTTCCAGTTTCATTGGAACTTCACCACTCTCATCTATGCCCTCAGGAATAGTACCAAATACAAGATCCCGGAATCGGCTATAGGTGTGAGTTTGTTAGGCGGAAGCCGACTCTAAATAACTGTCGAGAAGACTTAGGCCTGAATCTTTCGTAATAGACGGAGATTTGTCTAGGAAGGCTCGGTGTCGTTCTTTTCGTTTATGACTACTAAGAACTCGCTTAATCGAAAGGGGAAAATATTTCAATAAAGATTCGTAGGTAAAACAATGTTATATTGTTAAGGTCTCTTCTCCGTTGCTTGATGATGTCTAAAAGCTTGGGAGGCACTTCGATATTTATATCCCGCATCTGAGTGTTCGCGGACTACATCTAATCCTCCTATAACTAAGTATCTATCCAAGATTGTACGCTAACGTCTCGTGGCCTTTAACAAGTGCGAACACTGTTTGACCCTGAACTCTCACACACCATCTTCGTTCTCATAAATTCTTTTCCGTCTAACCGTAGGATGCGTGATTATCCTCGAATGACGGATCTTCGATTTATAGAGACAAGTAGACTCTTGTCTGAAACTGCAGTCGTCTTGACTATCGTTCCAGTAGTCTCTTCCGATTTCACATAGTGGCCAGCATATGCATCGGGTACCTATGCATAATGCAGGCTGTGTAGACAGTGTGCCAACACTCATAAGTCTACCGCCTATTATGTCTTCTGAGTCTGAGCAGCTTCCCCTCGGTCCGCCCCGCCTCAAAGAGAATCACCTCTCGAGGGATCCTGTTTCCAGGACCAACCAACATACAGCGGCCTTCAGATAGGTATTGGTGTCATATCTAACCCCTATGGCCTCTGGGGCACTGTAGGAGTAGTTGCGGATTTTCGAACCGAAAACGTCCCGTTACTTTCGGCCCGTAGTTAGGATGTCTAACTTTGAAGCCTAGTAACTCAATGCGCCTCCCACGGATTTCCTCCGTTCTACTTCTCAGAGGTACCCAGAGGTCCCCTCTTATATATCCTGCGAACGGCCTCCGGTCGGACGGACGGCAGCGACGTATATGGTGTTATGAAGTGGGCTTCTTTGAGGTGACATTTTAGTCATGGGACGCAACTCTTCGAAATCTCGCTAAGGACGTGCGGGCCCCAGAACGGGGCCGGAGGAGGGTGTTAGGCTTTCCGATAAATGAGGGTCTGTGCGCAGTTACCCTACCAAGAGGTCTGTGCATTTTCTTTATGCCTAACAGAGTTCCACCCGTTAACCCTTGGCCCATAACATTGTAGCAATACATTCCATATGGTGTGACAAATCCTAGCTTCATTTCATCACCAGGCCGCACGGGTATCGCCCAGTAAGAATTTGCTGCATCGGTGGTGAAGAAAAATCTTTTTCCTTTTTTCAAAACAGTGTACACGATCTGTTCAAGTCGAGGGCATGGATATTGGGACTTCTCAGTAACACGGTTCAATAGAATAAAGTTATGTACCATTCGTAATCTTGACTCCTTCGGTAATGTTTCCCATCGAGGCTTAAATGGAAACTTTGTTCGAGCTCCCCATTCCGAATCGCAACGATAGATCAATCCAGCTTTCTCCATCTTAGGAATCAGACGACGGCAGAAAGCGATTTCTTCTTCTGTGTATAGTGGTATTCGAGCTCGGTGAGGCTTGGCATCAGGAGTAAGGATAATGGCATGTTCGATTAGATCGGTCTTGCGAATGCGTAAGAGATCGGTTTCAAAGATATCTCTCCAAGTATATAACATCCGTTTAGCTTTCTTTATTTCCACATGATTCAGGCCAGCTCCCAGGTGTAAAGAGGTAGATGCAAACCAATCCTCAACGTCTTCTTGGGTTACCATCAACTCGTTTGGAACCTCTCGCTTCGTTGACCTCCTTGTTGTTGGAAACAACTGCGCCTTATTCCTTGTCAAGGCAGTAGTTTCCAATACCTTGACCTCTTCCATTAGCATCAACCTATTCTCGCTTTCATTACCTCTTCCCTCAAATTTCCAAGTTCTCCCATCATCAACTCCTCTCTCTCTCCTCTCTTCATTCAAGGTCTCCCGTTTTTCATCTTCCTTCCTTTGATCTCCTCAGACCACCTCTTTCAAGTCTGCCCTCTTACTACCCTCTCCAGCACCAGTCTCCTTTTCTTCCACCATCTCTTCCCCTTCTTCAAACATCCAATCTCCTATCTCATTATCACAGTCTTCTTTTCTTCCTCCTCCAGGGTTATATATGCGTCACTCTGCCCCCTGAAACCAAAGCGACGCGACTAGTTTTCCGAAACATCTACCACCTCCTCACTCTCCTTCCAGTGGTCAAGCTCATTCAGAAGAGTTTCGATGGCATCTTTGGCCTCGTCATCATCCACATCCAGGAGGGTTGGCGAGTCAACATTTTCCATTTTCATTTTAGTTGTATTGCTTGGGCTGCTGGGCACTTTTCTGCGGATTCGGTCACTGCCTTCGATGAATAAAGTACGAGAGTCATGGTATTCTACCGCATGGACCCGTTTTAACCACCGACGTGATAGTAAAAGTTGGTAGGTTTCTGATACCGCAACCTCGTAGGCCTTGATTCTCGCAAGAACTCCTGCAACAACAATATCCAGCCACACATAGTTCTTTAAGACAACCAATCTATCATCAGCTAAACGCATTCCAAGACCCGAGACTGGAAACCGTTTCAGATAAAGCTTATCAATCAACTGCGTAGAAATCAAGTCCAACATAGCACCTGCATCAACAAGAACACCAGGTAACTGTATATGACCCATCCATACTTTGATGTACAGACATTCAACATTGTCCTCCATCTCATTTGTGGCCTTACTCAACACTGCATTCCCAAATGAGGACTTTGAAGAAAGAAGATTAGCTGGCGGAGAAGACTTCAAATTACCAAGTCCTTTCTTCTTTCGTGTCCGGGGCATAGAGGATCGTAAAAGCTCAGCCAGGTCACAACATAGGCGGGGAGAACAGTCAAGAAGTTGAGGAAGCGTAATCTTCAGCTGCGATGCCGGTCCATTGAGCGCATCTTGAATAGTAAATGGAATCTGACCCTTCATCCAGTTGATCGGAGCGGCTTCGGTTTTTTCTTTGGTTTTCGCAGATGACCTAGCTTGTTTTCCGAATCGAGACACCTGAGGTTGTAGGCTCTCCATTGAATCTCTCTTATCTGTATCTTCAACTCTTGCTTCTCTATCAGCAATCGTGATAACAACAGGTCCCAATCCGTAGTCGACTGGAGGTACCCTTAGACGTAGTTCTCCATCTTCCATCTCGTCTGAAATTCTTCGCAAGATCTTAGGTGGCCTTTGAACTGCAGCAGGCTCTGCATCTTCCTCATCTACTCTAGTCCTCTTCTCCGCAAGAGCATTTTCGAAAATAGTTCTTATTGCCGGAATCCGAGTTAGGATTACGCAGGCATTTCCCAGTTCTTGTCGATTAACAGAGCAAGAGCGAACACAAGCAACTGGAGAGGACGTAGTCAGAAGAGTTTCGTTGATAGTAGTAGGACGGGGAGGAAATGATCTCGGATTCAGATCTATCGCATTTGCACCAGAAAGAGGGGATACAGTAGGTCTAATCGGATTTGGTTGATTAGTGTTAGGCATATAGAAAATGCACAGACCTCTCGGTAGGGTAACTGCGCACAGACCCTCATTTATCGCGAGCCTAACACCCCCCTCCGGCCCCGTTCTGGGGCCCGCACGTCCTTAGCGAGATTTCGAAGAGTTGCGTCCCATGACTAAAATGTCACTTCAATAAAGCCCACTTCATAACACCATATACGTCGCTGCCGTCCGTCCGACCGGAAGCTGTTCGCAGGATATATAAGAGGGGACCTCTGGGTACCTCTGAGAAGTGGAACGGAAAGAAATCCGTCGGAGGCGCATTGAGTTACTAGGCTTCAAAGTTAGGCATCCTAACTTCGGGCCGAAAGTAACGGGACGTTTTCGGTTCGAGAATCCGCAACTACTCCTACAGAGCCCCGGAGGCCATAGGAGATAGATATGACACCAATACCTATCTGAAGGCCGCTGTATGTTGGTTGGTCCTGGAGACAGGATCCCTCGAGAGGTGATTCTCTTTGAGGCGAGGCGGACCGAGGGGAAGCTGCTCAGACTCAGAAGACCTAATAGGCGGTAGACTATGAGTGTTGGCACACCGTCTATGCAGCCTGCATTATGCATAGGTACCCGACGCATACGCTGGCCACTATGTGAAGTCGGAAGAGACTACTGGGACGATAGTCAAGTCGACTGAAGTTTCAAATATGAGTCTACTCGTCTCTATAAATCGAAGACCGGTCATTCGAGGATAATCACGCATCCTACGATTAGACGGAAAAGAGTTTTATGAGAACGAAGGTGGTGTGAGAATTCAGGGTCAAACAGTGTTAGCACTTGTCAAGAC